>PVLD010013246.1:0-56835 GCA_004027595.1 Dinomys branickii | reverse complement strand
TGGGTATTTTCCCAGAAGATCTGAAAACATCATATCACTCTGATATATGTGCACCCATGTTTATAGCAGCACAATTTGTAATAGCTAAAATGTGGAAGCAACCCAAGTGCCCATCCACAGAAGACTGGATTAAAAAATTGTGGCATTTTTATATAATGGAATATTATTCAGCTATAAAGAAAGACAGTTTTGGGGACTTCGTAGGCAAATGGTCAAAACTAGAGTCCATACTCATAAGTGAAATAAATCAGTGGTACATGTGCAGGCAACGTATTGTATCACTGGTGTAAGAACCTGAGGGTGGGAATGTAAACTAAGAGACATGAAGGAAATCTGTTCAAAAACAAAGAACAGATGGGATGAGGGAAGGGAGAAAAGAAAGAGAGAGAAATGTATGTATGTATGTATGTATGTATGTATGTACATATGTGCAGGAGGGCTAACATGGTTCTACTATTGTATTATATCACTTAATGGTAAGGAATAATTGATGATGGGTTATTCGATCAATCTTGTATGTCTATATGTATTATCCTGAGCACACACTTCGAAGATATCAATATGGAAAGCAGCAACTATTGTTGGTTTTTATTTTTTTATTTTATTTTATTTTTTGTCTTTTGTTTTCTGTGTTTTGTGTTTTTCTGTTGTTGAGATGATTGTTTGACCAATTTCGCATGTCTGTATCTGTGTTCATGTATATACACTTCGAAGGTATCAATAGGTAAAGCAACAACCACTGTTGAGTCCATGTCACCTTGTCTGTAAATCAGTTTTGATTGTACTATTTCTTATGCTAATTTGTGTCTGTTTGTTAATATGTTTTTGTGCTTTTATTTTTTAAAATAAAAAAAAAAGAGAATTATAGGAATCTGTGTAAGGCAGTCAGGTGGGTTAGGCCTGGTGTAGCTACTGCATCCACAAGGACCAGTCCTACCAGAGACAGGAAACTTCCCTGGCAATGGCTGTCACCAGCCAGGGAACCCATGTAGGCAATCTGGAACCTGCTGGAGGTGCGGCAATTTGGGCTGGGCATCTTGATGCCTTGATCCAGAATCCATAAAATGCTGTTTGCTGTCCGGCCTGGCTGCCCTTGACCCCGTCTCACTGCAGATGATGAGATGAGGGTTTCTATCCTGGTAGCAGTTGCAGAGCACAGAATCACCTGAGGAAACTCTGCTGCCGTGCGGGGATTACTTGGCCTCTACTTTTTATCAGCTATTGTATTCATTTTCCAGGGTGGCCATGACAAAGTCCTACCCATTGAGTGGCTTCAACAACAGAAACATATTCTCTCACAGTTCTGGAGGGTAAAAATCTGAGAGCAAGGTATTGGCAGGGTTGGACTTTTCCAAAAGCTATGAGGGAGACTCTTTCTGAGCTTCTGGTGGTTTTCTGGCAATCCTGGTGTTTCTCAGCTTATAAATATACTATTCTGATCTCTGCCTGCATGGTTCACAGGACTTTCCCTCTATGTGTGAGCCTGTCTGTAGAGTTCCTCTTTATAATAAGACCTCTGTCCTATTGGACTAGGGCCCACCCTAATGACCTCAGTTTAACTTGATTATATTGGTAAATATAACCTATCTATGTGCCCATCACCACATAAGGCATATTCTAAGGTATGGAAGGGTAGGAATTCAGCACAAAGATTTTTGGAAGGCACAATTTGGCCCATCACTGTGTGGGAGCTAAGGCCAGCAGAGATACCAATGAGGCTAAGAGTGTGGAGGAAAACATGGTGAGAACGTTGATAGTGTTTTAAAACTGTAGGCTAAATGTTTAATTTCATGTGTTGATCTGCACTTTGCAAGAAAGATGCCAGGAAACTGTTAATCTTCCCGTATTACTACCTGAAAACATATAGCTCAGGACTGCACATTTTAGAAAGACAAACGGACTCTGAGGAAATGGAAGAGGATGCTATTTGCAGTGTTACTAAATTCCGTGATGGCATATAGGAAATTGGAGACCAAAACAAGGAAATGAAGATAGAGACACAGATATTTCAAAATTTACTGTGCACTTATCTTGTGTCAGCCATTGTGTGGGCACAGGGCTTGCCAAATCTTTATCTAGGAAACAAAGATTATTTATGAGCAGTCTATTTCAATGGAATAGGTGACCTTACTAGAAAATCTTGCCTCATGAAAAAAGGCAGGTAAGGCTGGTGCGGAGAGTCAGGGATAAGACAGAGAACGGAAAGGAAAGGAGCAGGCTAGGGAGAGGTGTGTTGATCTGGTCATTTTGGTGGATGTTGGTTCTGTTCTCTCTCCACTTTTCAAACACCAGTTAAAAGGGGCAGCACTGTTAGAAAATGCGGTCCAGTCTGGAAAGGAGTACATGGCTACATCTCCCACACCTGTCATCTGTAAGTGGCAGATGGATTCCTGGACTTTTCGTTTTACTCTCTTGTCAACAAGCCTTTAAAATTTAGACATATTGCAGGGATGAATGCTTAGAAAGAATTCCTTTTTTTAAAAAAAGAAATCTGTTTAGCACCCCCAAACAGAATTTCTTGTGCTCCCTCTAAAACACGTTTGAAGAACTATGTTCAAAACTCTTAACAATTCTCAGTATGCAGACTGACAGCTACCAGGAGAGTCTCAGAGGCCGGTGGGATGCATGTGGGAGAAAACACGGCAGCCTGCCTCTGGTGCTTGCTGAGCGGCACACAGCAGTATCTTGGCCTGGAGAGGGGAAGGGGCCCTTTGCTCTGTGCTGGTCTCCAGTGAAGAAGGCCAGGTCTCTACTGCAGAGTCAAGTGAGCCTTCCTGAGCAGCCCGCGTTCTCACCACCTCTAACCCCCATCTGTGTCCACAATGTGACATAAGCATTGCAAAAACAAGGGACAGTCATGGATGGTGGAGAGAGAATGATACTGGTTTTTCCTTCCAGAGAAAAAAATAGAGAGAAACAAAGCTTCAGACAATTTTGAAAATAGTACCATTTTAAAGAAGGGCTTGCCCTATGTGAAATATGAATGCCCGTGATAAAGCTGCGAGGGTTGGAACAATGTGGTATTGTTGCAAAATTCAATACATCAGATAGTTGCAAAGTAAACAGCATCTCAGAACTTCATACTGCACAAAGCCTGTATCAGAAAACCCAGAAAGAGTAGGTCTTTAAGAAAACATTTATAAGAAAAGCAAACTTGGAAGGAAAAACTCAAAATGGGATCTTACATAATACATCAAAAAGAAATTACAGATGAATTTAAGAATCAACAGTGAAAACGAAGGCATTAACAATTTAGAATGAGACACCAATTAACAGGACTCTGATTTGGGAATAGGCCAAGGATTTAACTGTATGAACAAAGGAGTAAGTCATGAAGAGAAATGGTACTGTGTCTGACTAAAGATGAAAATTTCAGTATTGGAACATATCAAATAAAGTTACCTCCAATAACATAGCAAAAATGCAACACCTAACAGGAGGGATTAATGGCCGCAGTGAACAGTGAGCCTTAACAAATCGATAGGGAAATCTAGCAGCCATGGATGCTTTACAAGACCTGGAAAAGAGAAAGACAAAGTACCTGACTAGTATTTTATAAATAGCAAAAAATAAGAGAATCTTATCATTTTTTTCTATCAAGATGACAGGTTTAAGAAACTCAGCACAGAACGCTGGCAGACATGAGGCCAACAGGCACCACCTGTGCCGCAGGTGGGGCTAAGGGTTAGCATGATTTCTTTGCAAAGCATGTTGGAAATTAGGTATCACTTGCCAAAGGAATTTATTTTCCCAATACAACTTCAACTAATGGGAATATTAGGAAATTAGGTAACTGTGGACACATATCTATGTACCTGAATCAGCATCACAGAATTATTGATAATAATGATCATTCATTGGAAAACAAATAACCAATAAATGCATAAAGCTTAATGCATAAAAAGTATTTCAAAAATTTTTTATCTGTGGGCATTTAGTACCATGAGTTGCAAGAAGTTAACAAAGAGACCATTCCCACACAATAAGGAAAATTTTCAAAGCAGGAATGCAATCTTAATATAGTAATTGATCCTGAATATGCACATGTATGCAAATGTGTAAGAACTGCATTTCAAAATATGAAATGCAATGGATAGAAAAATAATAGATACCCAAATTACCAAAATGTTATCAGAGGCTATCTCTGGGTGGTGAAATTTCAAGGTTATTTTCTCTCCTTATGTATTTATTCATTAACTAATAACAAGCATACTTTACTTTCACAATCAGAACCACTTAATTTGAAATACAACTTCGGAGTCAGCATCCTGGAGAAGTGAGTGAATTTGATTCTGCTGTCTGATATACATTTATGAATCAGTTACTCATATCAGCGCTGGGCTGAGGGAAGGCAGAAGCAGTTGCACAGAATTCTTTTTAAAGATAGCACTGTCCATTAGATGGTGCTTAATGTCCAGCAAAGGATGGGAGGGAGAGGAAATCTGAACACGGAGTAGTCAAGAAAACATGACAGGGAATGAGGTTTGGCCTCCGAGGGGCTGGTGAACACCTTGAGGAGAGCAGGGTGGGGTGTGGGGAAGCGGAGCTCTAGAAGCTTTAGCAAAATGTCTGCAAGGTCAGAGCTCGAGAAGAAAACGCGCAGTGGAGTTTAGGTTAGTCCATCTTGTAATGCTTTTTTCCCTCCTCTTTCCTACACCCACATTTCAGTTACAGACAAGAATCTCGTACCCAGTCAAAGCCGAAGTAAATAGCGGGGATGCATATTGTAAATACAATCGCCAATAATTGAGTTAAAATATTCGTCATGCCTTCTTGGGATTGTTAAAACACTAAGTGGTATCTGCTGCGTTTCCTTACACTGCACATTCATTTTCATGTGAATTCCCACTTTTTGAAGTTAAAATGCAGCAAGCAGAGGCATTTTCAAATATAACAATCCAACTGCTTCATTTGTAAAATCTTAGGGAGCTAATTAGGGGGTGCAAGAGGCAATCGCTCTCTTTTTATATATATTTGGGTGATTTGCGACTCTGTACACTGTTTCTATGAACGGCAGTAGTGCCCGTTTCCTCTCGTTTCACAGCAAGGCTGAAACTGCCTCATTTTGTAAAAGCGATTTGATGCCCAATGGGCTTTTTAAAAAAAAATCTGAATTGGCAAATGGGTTTTTTTTAAATCAACATAAAGTTAAATGTGAACTTCAAAAGGCACAAAGTTAGGTATAAACATGGGATGCTCTGTGGTAACTGCTCCGGAATATATTAAATATGGAAATGAGGCAGGTAGAACCCCATCTATATTCTCTCTGAACTGCCTTCCCAGCCATATAAATTAATCAAATGGCATGTCAGCAGACGCCAGCTCAGAAAGCCTGTGTTCCTCACACTTTCTTGAAGTTTAAATGTTTCTGAGATAATAAAAATCTGATCTGGGAAGGAGGGGAGGGAGGAGTCAAGAAGTTAATCACCCACTGACTGGGGTAGTTTGGAGATGGGCTTCATTTCACCCTCCTCTCATCCAGGCCCTATTACTGCTCCACTCCAGGCTGACAGGTCCTCAAAACCCATTTCCACTTGAGCCCTCTCTTCTGCCCGGTCCTGTCTAACTCTGCCCTGGAGGTTTACATGAGACAGTCAGGGTCGGTACTCCACTCCACAGAGCCCGGGGCAGCACCGGGCTGTTCACTCACAGTATCGGGCATTACTGAGCTAACGCTGGGGATCAGCTGCCACAAGCTGGTTTGCTGGAGACCCTCTTCTGTCCCAAATAGTCTGAGATCCAGTCACCATCCGAGACTGGCAGCATCACCGCCTGCTTTAATGGCAAATGCTCTCGGGTGAGGGCATTTCCATCTTCCTGTAAATAATGCACATCTCAACTTTCATTTTTATACTTAAACACTCAGCTGGGCATGGCGATAGGTGCTGGGTGCTTGGTGCTTGCAATTCCAGCACTGGGAAGCTGAGGCAGAAGGATCAGTAGGTCAAACCCAACCTGGGAAAGGGGGTGAAGATGTAGCTCAGTGTGAAGGTTCTGGGTTCAGTTCCCAGAACTGCGAGCGGGTGCTCTTTAGCTTGATGCACACTTGCCAGTGTCTCTTGAAGGCCCTCCACCTCTGTCAGGGTGCCCTTAGGGCTTCTCTCTGCTGTACTCTCTCCAGCGCCCTCTTCTTTGCTCTCGTCCTGCCATCGCCCCTCCAGGAAGAGAAGGCACTCATCCGAACAGCCTCATCTCTAGTTCTGCCATCTCTCCTCGATGCCAGTTCTCTAATTTATACTTCAAGGTCAAACTGGTAGGTAACATTCAGTTCTAAGCCATGTTGCGAGCTAGCTTTCCTTGCATTTTTCTTTCAGTTTAGCCCCGTCACTGATATTTTCTTCTTATCCTTCCTTCCTTTCTTGGCTTAAATCACTAATTCAAGGTCTCTCCACCCTCAGCCTGGGCTGTTATTAGCCTCCTTTCTCTCCTCTCCTGGGATCACTGCATTTTCCGCAGCAACTGTGTCCCTTAGCACTGAGCTTAGCCCCTTAGCTCCAGTGCCTCCAGCAGCCCTCCTGTGAGGCCCCCTGGAAGCTGCCCCAAGTGTCTTCCAGCAGGTATTTGTAGGATTTGCACAATAACAAGGGTGCTGTGGTCAAAAGTGAATCAGAAAAGCTTTGCTCAGTGCAAACCTGTTCCTCACTGCAGCACTCCCTGGAACCTTCACTGTGCCCGCTGCACCTTCCAGGCGGGGTAGGCAGCACTCTCCAGTTTTCACCACAGGATTCCTTTCTGAAGGGTGTCTTGGGAGATTAGGGGGATACTCTGCATCTCTAGGGTAAACTGAGGCATCCACCTGATATTCATAGTATCTTGCTGGACTTGCCCATCCCTTCATGGTTTCTAGTTCTTCTTCAGGGATCCCGAAATTCTTCCAGGCTCTGGCACGCGCCATGCTGCCAGGTCAGCAGCAGGGCAGAGGGTGTGCTGGCCAAGCCAAGGCTTTGGAACCAGACTACTGAGCTTCAGCCTCAGCTCAGCCACAGTTTTGCCTGGCAAGCAACTCAAACTCTCTGAGCTTCCATTTTTTCATCTGTAAAATGTAATACTAATAACTTGAAAGGGACTTTACTCTATAAAGCCATTTTGTGGTTCTATATAGTGTAGGCATTTAGTGAATTGCACTGGTACTTGGTGGTCTCTGTCACTGATAGTAGCCACTTTTTTTCTTCTCTATGAGGATGTCAGGTTGTTAATTTCAGCCAGATTCCAAGCCCAGATTCTGCTACACCTACAGAAGGAGGGAAATGACCCTAGCTCATCCCACAAACACGAATGGCAAAGAAAAATGACTTCCCCTTGTTTAGAAAAACTGGAATGAGCTCTCCCTCCACAGCCCACAGGCTTCTCCCAGCAGCCCCCAGCCCTCATCTCATAACTTCCAGGAAATGTAGCACAAGGCCCGATGAAGTCCCAATCTGTTCAATCACCAGATCTTTGAATCCCACTTGCTAGCTTGCTGGTCCTTCAGGAGTTACTGTAGACTACCCAGGGGACTTGAGACAGGGGTCATCTCAGAGGGCCTCCAGGGGCTGGAACTGCAGGCCCATTCCCACCTCTAACCAGAGGAATGTGGAGGAGTCCAGTGTATCACAGCATGTGGCCCCCTGCCTCGTTTTATGGGGAGAAGCGTCCAAGGCTTGTTTTGGGAGATGTCAGGGTTGAGTTCCCTGGGTATCTATTGTTAACCCACTAGATCAGAGCTATCAGTGAGCCCTTTATTTATAATACTCCTTTGCCACTGTTTGTGTGAAATACCGAATTACGCACTTTCCCAAGGTTAGCTCATTCAACCCGTCTTGCAGAGAGAAAGGCTGAGCAACTCACCCGAAGTCACACAGCAGTGCATGACAGGCACCATTTAAAGCCGGAACTATGATTCAGATATCTGGGATCTTGAGGCTCTGGGCTAAACACCCTATTCTATATGTCCTAGGCCTCTAGATGTTTCTCTCACAGAGTCAGAGATACAAAAATCACTGCTCAGACACTCTGATTTGAGCATAGGAAATACAAAACAAAAAATTATTTTAAAAACGTGAGAGGGATTTGGGCTGGGATCTGTCCCTACCACCTGTGTGGCCTTGGACTGAACATCTAATCTCTCCGGTCCCCAGCATTGGCACTGGCAAGTGAAGCTAACAGTGCCTGCTTATTAGGGTTGGCAGAGGATTATGTGTGATAAGAATCTAAAGCACTCCCCTTGGCACTTAGCCTGCTTTATAGTGTTTGTTAAAAGCACGGGCTTTGGGATCAGGTTGCTGGGTTCTCTTTTCTGTCCTAGCTGTATGGTTATAAATACATAATAACTGTGACTTCTGTACAATTTTTGTATGATTACTAAATTAAATACTGTTTGCAGAGTGCTTAGCATTGTGTTTAGCTTATGCTAAACTCTTTAGTTACAATGAATAAATGTGATTATTGTGATGGTGGAGGACAGGGTCGAGGAAGAGAAAGGGGAAGAGAAAGAGAAGAAAGTGTTTTGGTGAAGGTAGCTGGACTCGATTACAGAGAAAAGAAGAATAAAATGAAGCTGAATCTCAGAATCTTAACAACGTTTGCTTATCTCTTGTTCATGTTGAGAATTCAGGGGGTTGGGCTTCATGTTATACAGCAGCTGAAGGCTGCAGCCTTCTGAAACACATCCAGCTCACTGCAGCAGGGGAAGGGAGAGAGGAGATGGTGTGCCTTTTCTAGAAGTCACCAAACGGCTCCATCTGACCACAAAAGGGCTGGAAAATAGTCAGGTATTTCCACGTGCCTAGCGGGGAGGAGAGGTAGGGTGTGGTGAGACCTGGAGATTCTCTTACAGTAATGACAGCAGAGGAAGGCAGCATTTTCTACTATCTGTAAGATGAAGTCTGGGACTGGACTTTTTGATGGGGAAAGAAGCCCTGTGTATGTAAATGTCATTTCTGAGATGTGGTTTGTGTTTGGCCTGTTTTCATTTAATTCCTTGCAAAACAGAGCTAATCCCTGAACAAAAGAGGACTAGCTGACTTTCTTCGTGTCTGAATTAAAACCAACAAAATGGGAAGAGAAATTGGCGTCGAGAGAAAATATGGGTTCCTAAGTACAGAAGAAAGTCTATTAATTTGTTGGTTCAACTGCCACCTCGCTTTTTGAGATGCAATATCCCCAACAACCATAGTGGGTTATTTGCTGTAGCATGTCAGGCTTTTGAAACTCCTGTTTCACAGATTGTTAGAGCAGGTTGTTGCTGGTGGTGATTAATGTCATTAATTGGGGGGAGCTATATTGTGAGAGTGACAGAGATGAACGATCAAGAAGTAGAGAATGCGGATGAGGAAAAGAGCCACAGATTGCGGGGTGACCCTGTTAACTCTAATCAGCAAACCCACGTAGAGTTAGGTGAGGAGGGAAACGATGGCTGTTGGGGGAGGGACAAAGTGTGAAGGAGAGGCAGACAGAATGAAAGGGCCGTAACGCTCAAGTTCACCTAGTTAGTATCTGTGGTATTTGAACTATACGTGCTCCTGATACCAAACAGCTAACAGGAATCTGATTATAATCTACCTTTATACCCAGTTCCCACAGAATTAGAATTGCTCATTTTAAAGCAACAACAGCAAATGTTTGACCAGTCATAAAATGGACACATTCTCATTTATTCACTGGATAATTTCTTCAAAAGAGAAGTTCAATGTTCAAATTCAGAACATGACTCAGTTACTGGTTTCTGTCCTCTACTGAAATCCAGTGCTTTCTAGAGACATTAACATATCACCCTGGAAACCCGAGTTCTTAATTAATTTGTCACACAATGTGTGGTGGTCCAATACAGCCTTAGAAAATCATGGGTGAAGAAAAGGTATCACAGATTCAGAAGCCTTCAGAAAGAGTGGCCAGTCTTCCTCGTGTGTGACAGATGAGGAGGAGAGGTGTGCTGACACGGAGACTTAGGGCCAGGAACAGATCTCATTTGCAGAGCAACAGCAAGGGCCTCCGATTTGTGATGACTCTGGGTGGCTGGATTTCTCCTCCAACTTCCAGCATTGTCTCAAACCCCAGCAAAAGAAAAACAAGTGTCCTTATGGAATTAGACATGAGGTCTCGGGCAAACATTTGTATAGAAACTGTTTTTCTCACCTTATGTTTAAAAACATCTTCAACAGCCCTTAAAGCACAGGTTGCCATGGTTACAGTTGTTGTGCAGGGAGGGAGGTTTCCAAGCATCTCTGAGCTCATCAGTTAATATCAGTACATCAGAGATTTTTGAAAATTGATATTTATAAAATATCACCCCTCTTTTTTCCCCCCCTCTAGATCAGAAGTCACATCCCTGAAAGCAGCTGGGGTGGTTTTAGGATTATAAGCGGTGGATATAAATGTAGAACTGGCTTTTTGAAAGGCTGTATAAGTGCCACAGTGGCCATATGCTAAACATGGCCTGTGATCTAAGTCCCTGCATCTTGCATCAAATTCCTTTGCTGACATTCAAAAAATGGCAGATTGCCATTCTCATCAAACACAGTTCTCACCCTTTATCTTCATTGCCCTAGACGTGTCCCTGTGACAACTGCCATCCTAATTGCTACCTGTTAAGAAAGCACATGAATCAGACTCATTTTTTGATTCGATTTTTTAAGAGCAGTTTGGGGTCCAAAGCAAAATAGAGAGGAAGGTGCAGAGATCCCCGTGGACTTCCTGCCCCCCCAGCCTCCTCCTCAGCTGATGCCCCCAGCAGAGCCGTGCATTTGTCAGAACTGAGGGACTTACACTCATACATCATTTTCACCCCCCAATTTTTAAAAATATAGTTTTATTTTGCATGTGATCATTTGAATTCAGGCACATCTACTATCCCGCACTATGCAAGAAGTGTGAAAACCACTCTGGCCTCTCCTACTGCAGTGTATATGCTGCTGTCCCAGTGTGTTAATACAGGACTGAATCCACACCATGCATGTTCCAGTAAGAAGTTAGTCGTATCCTTTGTAGTGGCCACTGTGTCCCAACATTTAAAATGTCAGTAATTCTTATTTCTGCTATGGGTCCTTGGTGTTAACGTCTGCTCAAAACTTCTTGGGGAGTGACTTGGGCCTCAATGTCTACTTTTGGCCAGCTGGATTCTTCAACCAGCTTGATTATCTTTTTCACACAGACCTTAGTACATCATTATAAAATCATAAGCCCCACAATACAGAACCCATTGAAGCCATTAATTGTGCAGAAAGAATCTGTGAAATATGAAGACATGATTTGCCAAAATAAATCTGTGTATTCAGCAGCTTCAGAAGAGCACAGGCTTTGTAATCATCTCTTTGGTCTTTCATGGGCTTTATTTTAAAAAGCATGGAATAAATTTAATTCCACTAGAGTCACAGAAATTCAGTTGCTTAGAGATATAGAATCAGCAAACTGATGAATGGTCTATTTTTTCCAGGGTATTTTTAAAAGCCAGATTATTTTCAGTCCTCTACTTTGGGCAAATGGGAGATTTTGCCAAGACAGAAAATAGACAGCAAGACATAAAAGGAAGACAAAGAATAAAATAGGAACACATCAAGTTCAAGGTATCTCACTGTCTAGAGACTGAGAGCGAAAATAGATTTGAAATTCAACTGAGAGGGAAAGGATGAAATTCAGGTCTGTGAATTATTAATATATATGTAATAATGAGGGCCCTGAGAATAAATGGTATTATCCAAGAAAAGTGAGCAAAGTAAGGAAAGAAGTCAGCAGAGGAACCTAAAGGAAGCCCGGCATTAGGTTATTCCAGGGCAAAGGCGTACCATGCAATGCAGAGCGAGAAGAGACCACATTAGGAGAGGGAGAAGTGGGAGAGGGTGGGGAGATGCAAAACCTTGTTGGAGAAGCAAGAGCAAAGAACATTAAGAAGGAGACATTTTTCTTAATGAAGTGAGAAGGATGTGGTCCGAATCTGTTTCCCTGGGGAGTGTGAACTTCTGTCTTGAAGAAAGGACCTCTTCTGGACAGTACCCCTGGAACTGACAGCTCAAGGCTTGCAGGGAGAACTCAAGGCTGCTGTGTCCCCTGAGTGTGTCAGCTGGGGCCGCTGGTGATCTTTCCTAGGACAGTCTGCAGGGACAGCCAGGCCCCAGCTCTCTCCTGCACTGCTTAGGCAGTGTGATATTTTCCTGCTGGGCCCTTTTCATTTCCATAAAAAGAACGCTCTAGTTCCCTTAAATGATGTGACACAGTTTTCACAATCAACTGCATTTAGACTTTAAAATGCAATTAAAATGTAACTATAATGTAAATTGGGTTAGCCTAAAGATGTTTCCAAAATCTCTCTGACTCATCCAGTCAGCCAAGATAGAAACACATCCCAAATTTCAGGACCCTCAATCTTCCACAGCTGCTGCTCACTGCCCAGTGGGTGGGTAGGAGACATTACAGAGCCATGGATTGCGCTTCTTCTAGGACAGCAGCCAGCTGAGAAGGTCTGCCATTACGGATTTCCCATCATCTCAGAGGTGCACTGGAGTCACAATGCTGATAATTATATGAACTGTGTGACCATTACCTATTAAAAAGTAATAAAGGAGACTCAAGTTAATCACAAAAGTCAATCGTGGTACAATCTATGGAACCAGAATCAGATAATAAGAAACCTGATGGAGCAGTATTTTGAAGAAGCCACAGTGGACTGACGTCATGCGTCCTGACTTCCTCTGCCCTTTAGTTGAAAAAAGAAAGGAAAACTCCACCATAGTCACTATGACACCTTTATTTGATTTTTCAAAAATTGTTCCTTTGAAGAGACCTGCGGGCTGCATAGCAGGCCTTAGTTTCATCAGCATTGTTAGAAGCAGGGCCCGGCTGCCTCCCAGATCAGAGATGTGCCTATCTATTTGATGACAAGCCTCTGAATTAGTATAAATATATTATGGCCATAAGAACATCTGTGCTGAATGAATAAGAAGTAAAGCAGCCTAAGATTTATGGAAGGAGGCTGGGGGAGGCTCCTTCAGTGAAAGCAAATGCTTTCAAAGCCTGGTTTCACGTCGCCAAGACGCAGAAGCCAAGCCCCGGCAGCAGGTGAGTAAAACTTGATCTAGTTCCATTAGGAGCTTGTTAGCTGCCTGCGGTGCCTCTCATCTGGAGTCTTTGAAAATATCAACCTTTGTGCAACGACCACAACAAAATCAATTTTCTTCATCTTAAAAGAGCACCCTTTATCAGCATGGACACACAGACAGCCGCTCCCCTAGAGGAAGTGCTCTGGGCCTCAAGAGCATACGTCCCCTTTGTAGACCTGTGTGTTCTTGCAGTGTCTTGGATGTGGCACAAGGCGAGGATTAGATCTTTGAAAGGAAAATGCTTTCATTACGTTGGTGAGGGTGCATGTAGGAACTATAGAATGAATCAGCATCAGATAGAATCCATTAATACATCTGCTTTTAAAAAGCCAGTGGCGTTAGACAGGGAGATGAAAAGGTGCCAACACGTTGATGTGAGTCCATGTGCTATGTGTGTATTGATTCAATTCAAGTTGCTTCGTTTTCCTTTAATTATACTGGTGCTGTCTTCAAGTATAAGCAAAGTCACTTGGTATGGAGAAAAGCTGAGTACTGGGTTGCCGATAACCTGGAAGGCTCCTTTCCCCCAGGTTACTCCTACCCAGCCTGCGCACTAGCACAGCTGTACATCCTGAAAGCTCCAGCCTGGCTCTCAACCTTTGCTGGATGTGGACTCACTTGAGGGCCTTTTGGCCATGCGGACACCTGGATCCGCCCCAGAGACTCCCATATCCTTGGGCACTGGAGTGCGTCTGGGGTGTGTTTTTGATATTGGGACTTCTGAAAGCTCGTATGATTTTAAGGCACAGCCATGGCTGAAGAAGTGTCTACAGCACTGTGTGCGCACCTGACTCTTTCTTGGAGTGGACCACACTGTATTTATGTTGTCTGTTTGCATTCCAGTCTTCCCCACTCTGTGAGGTATCTCTTTCCCCTAATACCTAACACAGAATAGGTAAGTAACCCCTCTGCATTTCCCCTCACAGAATAAAGACCAACTGCTTAATGTGCACATGTTACTTATTTGACTTTGGCTACACATGTTGGCTGTAGCCAGGAAAGAGCAAGGCAGCAGAGCCTGAGAGAGAGTCGTCCAGAGAGAGGACAGGAGACCAAGAGATGCTGCATGTGAAGGAGAGAGACCTTTATATTTTCCATTGTCCTTTGCCCTTTCCAATGAGACCTTGGCCTTCACAGCCCCAGAGAAATCAAAAGCATTCATTCTTGACTTTTGAGCTTCTAAAGTCTCAGGTCTGAACAATTTGAGGGCCATTTAAGGAACTTTCAAGGATGATTTTGACATCATGCAATTTTTGCTTTACAATGCCAACTGTAGGACACAACCCTGGTACTGCTCGCTGGACCTGCACTCCAGCCCTGTCTCCCACCATCCATTCCTTATATAATCTGCTGCTGTGGGGCATTTCTCAGAGAGGACCTTACTTGCCCTTGACAATTCTGGTTGCTTCAAAGCTTGTTCCTTGCAATTAATATTCTCTTACAGTAAATGAAATAAATTTACTTTCCACAGAAGTGGTTTTTCCCCCTCCTAATATAACTTAATAGCGTCTGAACATCTCATTTTCCAAATGAGAATTAAATAACTGAATAATTGACTTAGGTTTATTTTTCAGACGAGTTTTCCCCCTGAATCATAAAATTTTAATTGCCAAACTTTATAACTGTACATGTAATTCAAGATTCCAAGAGCTATTTTGAACATGAATGCTTTTAAAGATTTATGCTATAGCAAAACCGATTGAATTAGCACCAATTAACATTTACTTGCAGGTGTTACAAAAACTAGACCACATTTGGGACCAAGACTCTTCATATTTTAAAGCAATATAAAGTATAATTTAATGTTAGCTCCTTGCTACAGGATTAGTACGCAGTTTGTTATTTTTTTTCTGGCATGGTATTTGATGGTTGCTCAGTATATGTATAATCAGTCAGTTTAGACTAGGTTTTGCTGCAATAACAAATGACCACATGATTTTAGTGAATTACACTAGCAAAGACACAGTCCTCACAGGTCCACTCCAGATCAGTTTCAGCTCTGCTTCCGGGCATCTTCATTTTAGGGTCCAGGCTAAAAAGGCAGCTTCTCTAGAACATACTGGCCTCCAAACAAGGGCTAAAAGGGCTAAACCACAACACAGACTATAAGGCTCCAGCTTCTAAAGTGCACATGTGACACCCACTCACATTCCACAGGAAGCCACACTATCAAGGTGGCATCATCAAGACAGGGATCTCAAGGGAGTTACCAGGCAAGGAGAAGCATATGTAACAATAACACAATTGTCCACAGTAGCAGCTGAGTGACAAAACTCCTTTAGTTTCCGTGAGCTTCATTGTCCCCTTCTTTACCCACTCCAATTTTTTTCAAATATACATTAACTTTGATGACTATCTTATTCATTTCCTAGGGCTTTCAAAACAAAATGCCACAAAATGGGTGGTTTAAGCAACAGAAAGTTATTGTCTCATAGTTCCAAAGACTAGAAGTCTGGGACCAAGGTGTTGGTGGGGCTCTGAGGGAGGTCACCCTCTGCCTGTCTCCAGCTCCTGGTGCTTAGCAGTGACCCTTGGTATTATGTATATAGCACCCTATCTCTGCCTTCATAGTCATGTAGTCTCCTCTGTGTGTCCCCCTCTGTGTCGAAATATCCTCCTTTTATGAAGACAACAGCCATCCTGGATTAGAGATGACTTTCTCCAGTATGCATTCAATCAAACATTACTTCCACAGTGATTATTTCCAAGGAAGTTCATGACCTGAGGTGCCAGAGTTCAAGATCCCATTACAGGAGTTTGGGAGGACATAATTAATCCCACAATTACCACATATCATGTTTTAGAAACGGTATTGGTTTTGCTGAGATGGTGACATTACCACTAGAGATTCCTCTTTTACCTCCATACTCCTCCCACACTGGGTGGCCGATGAAACGGCTGCTCCAAAAATAATGATTCCTCATGACTGCATAATACAGTCCGTCATATCAACCCTATAATTTATTTAATGATGTCCTTATTGTGGGTCATTCAGGCTGTTTCTGAGTATTATTTCACACATGTTGCTTTGGGCATGTGAAACACCAGACAGAAACTTTGGGAAGATGTGCCAAGAATTTCCCACAGTTCTGAGTGTTTCTCATAGCAGTTTAATCACAAATGATATTGCTCTTTTACAAAATGACCTAAGCTCTTTCTTCAATCTACTTTTCCTTAGGAAAGACAGGATTTCCAAAAATCAATGCCAACAGACTGAACCCCCAGTCTTTTTTGTTTGTTCTGCAAAAGCTTCTTACTGATTTACTGATTTTATTTCAAGTAGGCTAAGTAGTTTTGGCATTTTTTAAAGCTATCCTTGAAAATAAAGTGAATATGTTTCAATATCCTTTGAAACATATCAACATCTTTTAAGAAACATTCCTTGGCATTTGCTGTCCAAATCACACTGCACATGACATGTTCTGTGTCAAAGTAGGAGTTTGCAGGTTTAGGCAATGATTGCCCCACCCTAGTGCATTTTATAGAGACATTGCATCTTCCATCCCTGCTGGAGGGAGGAGTGAGTGACTTGGGTGGGAAGGATAGGGAAAGGACATGAAGAGGATGGAGGAGTGCTCCAGACACTTTGTTGAATGGAAGCATCCCAGGCAAATCTAACGTAGCTGGTCCATGGACCACAGCTTTGCTAGACCATCTTGTTTCACCATGGTTCACTTATGTGTCTCTCTCCCTAAAGGGCCTGTGAGCTTCCTATGGGAAATTGTGTGCCCTGTTCATCTTGCTAAACATCTGGAATGAAGTAGTGATTGATCAGCAGCTGTGCCTCTAAGCATAGTAAGGGTGCATGGTATGGAACTAGAATAAGATATCTCAGTCTACTGTAAGCAAAATTTGCACCCTTCTTTTGTGCTTTGCATCATGCTGAGCATAGAGATGAAGAATACATGGTCATAGAGAGACTTACTGTCTAGGAGAGGGAGTAAAATAGTAAGGATACCTTTCAGTTAAAAATGGTGTTTCAAGAGTAGAACTATATAAAATGTACTATTGGACCTAAAACTATAAACATTCTGGTAGAGTTAACAAAATGTTTTACAACAGGAAGTTTGTGCATTCATTCATTTACAGATTCATTCACTATAAAGTAATTCATTTAATCATTCATTCATCCATTTGCAGGCATTTAGCAACAAATATACATTAAAGAAAGTTCTGGGTACTTGCAATACATCGAAAAAGCTAAAAACAAAGGAGGAAATTAAGCCAGGTAACAATGACTGAAACATGTGCAAAATGTTGTGCTAGAGGAATACAGGCTACAGTGGGAATAACTGGGGGCAGGGACAAGGCCAGTGGGGCACATTACGTATTACACAAAGCACTTGGAAAGAAGAGGTTGAAATCCCTCAGCAAACATTGTCCTGCTTTGAAAATTTGTCTCACAAGAAGGAAAACTTTTTTCCCCTAAATCATAAGAGCTGTCATGCATGATAGAAGCAATTTTGTTTGGACAAATGTCTAAACGGGACTGGGAGATAGCTTTCTGGAGGAAGCAATTTCTAAGTGGGAGCCGGGCAGCACATAGGCAGGCATGAGTCATAGTCAGAGCTTCCCGGGAGTCAGGATGGAGTGTGCCAGTACATCAGGGGTTGAAGGTCAAAGTGATGTCACTGGAGAAGTAAACGATTTCCAGGCATGGAGAGCAGCATAGGTGGAGACCAAGATGGGAGGCAGGCAAAGGCAGGAGGCAAGGTCAGGACAGCGATCTGGCACTGCAGATCAGTTCTCCTGGCTCTACTTCGGGGTCTCCTATGAGGCTTGGAAGAGAGGAGGATTGAAAGCATTCTGGACTCAGGAACCCGTGTGCAGGTGCAATAGCGTCCCAGCTGGAGAGCACAGGCTTGCAGGGTGGGAACACTGGGAGCAGGGATGGCAGAACGCGGGTCCAGGTGGCACTGGGAAGCCCCAGGATCACTACGGAGTTTGCAGGTCACCTGTACTCAGTGTCAACCCACTTCAGGCATTGAGTAAGATACTGGTATGAGCCAGTTTGAGTTTTCTGGAAGGAATTTTGGGAAGGGTTGGATGGCAGGAGACTAGGTGAGGGTCTCTTGTGTGGCCTGGAAAGAGCATTGGAGGATGGTGGACGTGGAGGCTGTGAACACATGCAGAGGACTTTGGGATATAACTAATAACCCCAGTGATACCTGAATGGAATTAGGGAAAGGAAAAGGCCCAAGGGAACCCTGGGATTTATCTGTCTTTATTATTACTATTTTCACTTGATTCAAGATTTTTATGTATCTTATCTTAGGAGAGGTTTATTAGTCAGGTGAATTTAGACAATGAGCTCTTTTGGAGATGTGGTAAGTTTCAGAAGTCTGTGAAAGCCCCAGAGACAGAGAAGTTCAGGTCAGTACATCAGTAGAGCTCAAGAGACCAGAGCTGTAGCTGTGGGAGGTGTCAGGGTACAGAGTTATGTTGGAACCATGGAAATGGATAAGGTTGGACAAGGAGAGGATGGGAGTAACGAAAAGGGAGACCCACAAAAAGCACCCTGGAAAATGTCAACATTTAGAGCCTGGCTGGTAGGAACAGGCCTGGCTTCATGATTTGTAGGGGCCAGTGAAAAACGGTATGTGGTTTCCTTGCTCAAAATTAGTAAGAATTTCAAGACAGCAACAGCAGAGCATCAGGCATGGTTTGTACCGAAGTCTGCAGCACTGTGCCTTAGGAACATAGTTCTTCCAAGTCTTCCTCTTCTTGCATTTCTGTGACCTTCCAGGCCAACAAAAACCTGACTACCAGTATCCTCCATATTTCTACCTAATTATTCCAGGATACGTAGTCCTATTTTCAGAATTGCTAACCTGTACCTTCCTGGGGAAGAACATTTACTAAGTATGCTGCTTACTCACAATTTCACTGGCTTTTTGCTTTAGGGACTCCACTCATTTCCAGTTACTTAGGTCAGCACTTTCCCCTTGCTGTCTTTTGTGAGATTGTCTCTTGTATTTGTAAAGCCATTAGCTATTTTTAATCATGCTCTTCAGTCCATCCGAAGATTCCCCAAATTCCTAGGTTTTTTTTTTTTAAAGATTGCAAACATTTGCATCTTGGTGCTGTGAAGTACCACAGGTTTTGACAAATGCACAGGGTCAAGTATCCATCTTTACAACACCATAGAGAACAGTTCTTCCAACCTAGAAAGATCTCCTGGGCTTTATTTATTCAGCCCTTACCACCTGTACCTCAAGATTCTGACAATCATGGATCTTCTCACTATCTCTTTAGTTTTGTCTTTTCCAGAATGTCATCTAGATGGAGTCAACAATGTGTAGCTTTTCTAGGCTGGACTCTTCTACTGAGAAATACGCAGTTAGTGTTCATCCACGTCCTTCCAAGACTTAACAGCACATTTCTCTTTATACTTCATTAGTATCCATTGTATAAATACAGGAGTTTAACCACTCACCTATTAAAAGGCATTGTCACTGCTTTCAGGTTTTAGTGTTTAAAGCTGCTTTAAACATTCATGAGCAAGATTTTGTGTGGAGGTGAATTTTCAAATCAGTGGGTTAAATACCCAGCAGCACAATTGCTAGGTCATATTGTAAGCTTGTGTCTATCTTTTTAAGACACTGAGAAACTATTTTCAAAGTGCCTGTGCTGTTTTGCAATCTTACAAGCAGTGATCAGTGCGTGCTGCTCTGCAACTTTGGTAGTAATTGGTATTCCTCATTACCATCCTAGTAAGTGTGTAGTACTGTCTTGTTTTAATTTGCATCTCCTTAATGAAAAAGTTTGTTGAACTTCTCCTCATATGGCTATTTCCTATCTGTATATATTTTATGGTGAAGCAGCTATCTAATTATTTTGCACAAATGATTTTGTGTGTGTTCTTGTTGAATTTTAAGGGTTCTTTATATATTTTTGACCCAAGTCCTTTATCAGATACATGTTTTGTGTTTTTTTTTCTGTCTGTAACTTCTTTCAGTCACTGAGTGTCTTTTGCAAAGCAGAACTTTTTAATAAAGCCTAACCTATCATTTTTTTCTGTCAAGTATCTTTCTGTTGGTGTCCTATTTGTGTATTTATCATGAAACCAAAGGACACTAGAAATTTTCTTCTATGTTTTCTTCAGAAATTTCATAATTTTGCATTTGTCTGCATCATTTTTGTTCTTTGTTTTGCATGGACATCCGAATTTTTAGTACCATTTGTTGTAAAGCTGGTCTTTCTCTACTGAATTGTCTTTATGCATATATAAAAACACACACACACACAGTTGTTTGTATTTATGTGCTCTGTTTCTGAACTGTTTGTTCTGTTGATTTCAGTATCTATTCTTTTCTTAATATCATCATTTCCCAGTTACTCACAATACCTAATTTTAAGCTTTATACTAGGCCTTCAAATTGGGTACTGCGAGTCCTTCAATTTTTTTCTGTCGCTATGCTTAATTGTTTACCTTTCCATCTTTATTTTAGAACTAGTTTGTCAATACCTACAAAATAGTTTGTCAGTATTTTTATTGGGATTGCATCACATTTATAAACCCAGTAGGAGGAACCGATATCTCAACAGTATTGAGTTTTATGATCCATGAATACAAAGTATCTATTTACTTAGATCTTTGATTTCTTTCATGGTAGTTGTGTAGTTTTCTGCATATGTACTTTGCACTGCTAGACTGACCCTATAAGTTTATACACCATTACAAAGGCAACTGATTGAGTTTTGCATATTGCCCTTATATCCTGTAACCTTGTTACACTCAATCAAATAATAGTTCTAGGGTTATTTTTTTTTTTTTTTTTTGGAGATTCTTAGGGCCTTTCTTTATAGATAGTCATGTCACCTATTAATAAAGGTTACTTCATGTCTTCCTTTCCAACATATATGCCCTTTACTTCCTTTTCTTGTCTTATTACCTTAGTGCCTGGTGATTCTAGTATAGTGTTGAATAGAACTGAGACATCCTGTCCTCTTCTCAGGCTCACTGAAAGAGCAGCCAGCCCACCATCCCTAAGCATGGTGTGTGAGGCAGGATTTTTGTAGATGTTCTTTATCAAGTTGAGGGTTTTTTTTTTTTTTTTTTTTTTGTCTGTTTGAGACAGAGTCCCAGTATGCAGTTCAGGGTGGCCTTGATCTCACTCTATTCCTAGTTTGTTGAGAGTCAGTCATGAATTGGTATTTGATTCTAACAAATACCTTTGCTGTACCCACTGAGAGAATCATATATTTTTTTCTTTATCTTGTTTATATAGTAGTCTACGGCCATACCACCCTGAATGCGCCCGATCTCGTCTGTTTACATAGTAGATCATATTAATTGACTTTCAAATATGAAACCAGGCTTACACATCTGGAAGAAATCCCACAGGACTATGTTGAAAATATCTCATATATATACACAGAGAGAGAGAGAGAGAGAGAGAGAGAGAGAGAGAGAGAGAGAGAGAGAAGGAAAGTGGATTGGGTTTGATTTGTAAGAATTTTGAGAATTTTTGACTCTATCTTCATACAGATATTGGTGTGTGGTTTTTCTTGTGAAACTTTGTTATGGTTTGGAAGTTAGGGAAGTCCTGGCTGCATAGTTAGGGACTATTCTCTCTGCTTCTATTTTCTTGAAGATATTGTGAATAATTGGTATTTTTTTCTTAAGTGTTCGTAAAAAGCATCGCTGAAACTATGGGCTTGGTGCTTTCTTTTTGGAAAGTTATTATTGATTTAATAATATAGAGCAATTAGGGTATCTATTTCTCTTTATGTGAATTTTGGTGCTTGGAATTGTTCAGCTTCATCTAACCTATCAAATTTTGGGGTTTATTAACATTTTAACATCCCTGGGATCAATAGTAAAGCCCCCTCTTTCATGGGTGATATTGGTAAATTGTGTCTTCTCTCTTTTTCTTAGTTATTCTGGCTAAAAGTTTATCAATTATATTGACTTTTTTCAAAGAAATAACTTTTAACTTTGTACATTTTTCAATTGTTTCCTTTTTTTAATTTTCATCAATTTCAAACTGGTTTTTTTCACTTCTGTTTGCTTAAGTGACTTGAAAATTTAGACTCACCAGAGGTGCCTGAGTAGAAAGGGAACCAGAGTGGATATAAGGGGACTGGTCAGGTGATTACATTACTTATCTGTAATCAGATAAGGTCCAGGCAGGAGAGGATCATGGCTTGTCTCAGGGTTAAGGGAATACAGAAAAGCTCACCAATTGCTATTTCTAAACTGCCTTCTGATTTACAGAGGCAAAAACCTGTCTTATGAGTACATATGGGTGGGGTTAAGGAGAAGGAGATGCATATTTAAGGAGGATGGAGTAGTCAAATTTGGAGACACAATCTCAGATCATGCCTTATAATTAGTGGTGTGATTGTGAAAGTTTAACAGTCAGCCTTGGCATGGGGTAGCTGGTCCGTGGCATTTCCATTTCTGTGGTGTAAATCTGCCCATCACCATGGACTGAAAGCTATGGCCGTGATGTCACTGAATGCAGGGTCAGCTGGGAAGACTGTGGCCAGCTGGGGTACCCCTGCTTCTCCTCTTTTGGTGTCTCAAGGACTTCAAGAGAAACTTTTAAGACACTGGAATGACAACGGGGATTGTGCAGCCCAGTGACACGTGTGGTCTTCATTATTCATACTGTTTGGTATGTTTGGTAGTAGACAAAAAGAATTATAATCATCTTAACAGACAAGGAGCAGGATATTGGCAGGTATAGGGACCCTATGTAACCCATATCTAGCACATAACAGATAGGCATTTACTACTTGTGGAACCGAATTGAATTTTACCTTATTCTCTTTCGGTCCTTCCCTTAGGAACCTATAGTTTTGTCACAGGATCTTATCATAGCCCCCATTAACAAGTACTATTAGACACTTGGGGTTCAGTTAGCCTCTGCCTGTGAGATGCTGCTGGCATCTCCCCCTCCTTAAGAGCTTTCTCATACCGCCCAGGCAAGTGCGTATGTGGGAGCACTCCCTGTTCCGGTGGAGGGAACAGCTGTGCAACACAGAGGCAATCTCACCAGCTCGATTCCACCACTAAGGTCATTAACATGATTTATTATGAAGCTACAGGAAATTAGTTGCTGAATATTTCAATACAGAGAGGAAATAATGTAATTCCACTGTTACCATAGAACCACTGTATCTTGGAGTCACCTGTAGTCATAGTAACAAGATAAGGACATATTGTTTAAATGTTTAACTATGATTCTATACTTTGTGCACTTTCAAGAACAGTCGATTCTTGTTATTTATAATTGAATTAATTTTCTGATGCATTTGGGGTCCACTCTTCAATAACGGCTTTCAATTACCTTAATTTAAGATGAACAGCATAGTAAGATTTCTTTTCAGGCCATTAGTATTAGAATGGGAATAGAACTTCTTTCTGGTACAAAAATATGTTGAAGGAGCCTTTAAAATAAGTAAATATTTTAGGATGAGCCAAGTAGCATCCTTGAGGATAAATATTTGGAGTATAAGGGGAAATCCATCTCTGAGTCTTCAAAAGTGACATCCACACCTGCCCAGCCAAAGTTCCTCAGTGTGAAGCTATTAACTAAATTAAAAGCTCATTAAAATAATAACAATGGTAATTCTAACTGTAACATCACACCACAGTCACTGACATGGCGTGAGTAATCACGTGCCGGAATACTCCCCAGGATCCACATTTTTAAGCATCTACAGAGGTCGGTGGACCACGCATTGTCATCGCTTTGACCGTGCAGATGCAGAAAGTGAGCCACAGAGGCAGCCACTGCACTCCTTGCCCAGAGACATCTGGCAGGTGAGGCGCAGAGATGGAATTTGAGCCCTTCCCCACTGACCCAAGCTCGTGATTTTACCGCTGCTCCTCTCGCCCTTTAGCCCTTTCGGCCAGTCACAAAGGACTTCGTCCACACTGTGCTGCCTGGATGCTCAGCCTTCACCCCATCCTTCTTCCTGGTCCCTGAGAGAGTAAAACCACAGGCCCCCTGCTGCCCGCCAGCCACCAGTCTGCACATTAGCACCTCTGAAAACATGGTTCTGGCTGAGTCCGGGGTGCCTTACTGACAGAGAGGCCAAGTTGAGTGAGTAAGGGGTTACCTCCCCATGACCTCAGAGACCAGTGGGATGGAGACACCCAGGGGACAAACCAAAGTCTCCTTGAGCTCAGTACCATCCTGTGGGCAGAAGGCAAGTGAGGTAGAAAGGCAAAAGGGTAAGCAGCTACCGGCCACGGGGAAGTTACAAAAAGTTCAGAGAGACGCTTGCTCCCATTTGAGAAGTGACCAGAAGAACCTGAGGGAGGGCAGATATTCATGCAGAAGAGCTCTATAGCTACTAAGTTCACAGGGTGACTCTGACTGCTGGCAGGAGGAGAAGGTGGCTCGGAGTCCGCCGCACAGCTGCGGGCCAGGTCAGAAATGACTGGAAGGTCCCACAGGGAAATATCTGAACACATGTAACTGGGAGCTCTAAGGGATTGTTGGGGAGATCTACCTTTGAAAAGCCACTGACGGGATGGGAGAGGGGCAGGCAGGAAGTGCAGCGCAGGAGCCCAGTAAGAAGGCTAGAGCAATGGCTCTGAGCAAGACAAAACTCTGTCTTGAATGGGCCTTGCTGACGGGAGGCTGCAGGGAAGCGGGCGGGCTTGAGAAACATTGAGGGGGTGGAACAAACTCTAACGTGAGGTTGAGGGCCGAAAGTTGTGTCTTTATGGCTTCAGGTTCTGGAGGATTTGCCTCCTCTACACATGTCCAGTGTCACCTTACACCACTCTATCGCTCCGTCACTAGAGTTCAACCTCACCGGCCTTTCTGCAAACAACTTCAAATACACCATGTTTTGAAATGCCCACGGCCTCTTCTCTTCTTTGATAAACCTCCAATTGCACTTGGATCACCAGTATTCCCAATTAAATCATGCTTTCCTAGCAGTTCCTGTGACTAGGGACCTTATGGAACATCAGCAGCAGCTATCTAGTGGCAAACCTTTGCTTTTCCACACTTAAAAAGAAGACAGAGTTTCCTGTCCTCTGCCTTGACCTTGGGTGGTGGACTGAGCTGCTGCAGCATGCTATGATGATAAGCAAGGACTAAGCAAGTTGTAGAGACCCCACACCACGCCTGGCACAGTAGCACAGATCTTTCTCCACCTTCAGGTGTCTCCCTCCATGACATAAACACACCTCTGCATTGTGTGAAGCAGGGTACTTAAGTCACTGAACTGCAGAGACCTCTGGAGGCACTGTCCCTCCCCCTGGAATATTCATTCATTAGTTACAAAGCTGACATCTTAACTTGGAATTTCGGCTTAAGAGTCATGTCTTCAAAAGGACCTTCCCTGTACCTATGGGTGAAACGTAAGCCATATCAATGAGGGAGACAGCGTGTTGCTCTCTTAGCCCTGTGTTGCTAAGGCCTAACATAATAGCTGTTCAATGAATACCAAAAGAAAGAGAAGAAATGGAAGAGAGGACAAAGTCTAGAATGATTCAGAGATTTAGAGTAATCTATTCAATTTACAGCACTTTCCTTACAAAATAAAAGAAGCAGAAGGCAAAACAGGACCTTGGATAACAATGTGTTTGTTTTCACTTGCTGAACCATGTTGACATGGTCTTTGGTCCTCATCGAATAATTAAACCAATGCAAAAATAATGGCTGCATCGTCACCATTAGTCACAACAATATGGTGACATGCCAGGAATGCTCCGAGCAAAGAAACTTTGTTCAAAAGCCCCTGATCTTCAGAACTGCATCCTTTCTCTGATAGTGATTCTCTGCTTTTCATTAAGTTTGGCTGAGTCACAAGTGTTGGGTTTGAAACATGAACTATCAAACCAAATGCTCCCGCTGCCCAGGCCTCCATGATGGGCAGGCGGGAGGGGATCTGACACCACCCTTGTTCTGAGTTTGTCAAGAACAAGGCAGTGCTGCTGCTCCAGGCACCCTGGCAAACAGCTCATCACTGTGATTAAAGCAGAATTGGATGCCCCACTGCTCTGAGCTTCATCTCCCTTCACATGGACAAATAAATTGGAGGAGCAGCATATGGACAGAGACCCAAAATTGAATATATGTCTCCATGCCTCTCTCAGCAAGGGCAAGGAGCAGCACGGCCTCTGCATCTCCACTTGCAGTGCGGGCCGTCCGTGTTGCATACCCTACAATGCCAAAGCGGTGCAGCATCACGTCCCTGCGGCTGCTTTTTAGTGAGGGTGAGTCCCTGGGTCCCCACTTACCTACTCTAGAGGGCACAGGGCAAGCAGGCACCCTAGTGCTGGCCGTGGGGACAGAAGCCCATGCCTAACGTTTGTAACATAGGATCTGCTCTCAAAAGAGACTCCTGAGCAGATGGAGTCCTCCACTCACCACAGCCAGAGTCCCCAGCCCTAGTAATGAACTCATCCTGACAGCTGGAATTATCGGTGATTTTTCAGTGAAATTTAGCACTGAGCATGTGAAAAATAGATAAATAGCTGGTCTGAATGTAGCTCTTTTCATTTTTTTTAAGCCCCTGTAGCAGGACCTTGGCACGCCATAACCAGCTTAAAATCTTCATGGGCAGAAGATAAAGCCATTTGGGCCCAACTTTTAGCTCAGGATATAGATATTTATTTAGTCACAGAATTTGTAGAGTGTCTCTTCTGTCCCAAGCCCTAAATGCACAGTGGGGAGTACAGCCTCTCCCGTGGTGCTTACACGTGAGTTTACTGGGGAGTGTGGCCCCAGCCCCTCAGCCAGGACGTAGATAACAGCTGCTGGATAGACGGGACTACTGTTTCTAAAAATGTTTAGTTTTCAAGTATTCTGTCCGAGCAATGCTCAATCAAGTGAGCAGCCTTTATGAATCCAGTGGCAGCTTGATTAGGTGGGGTTTACTCAGCTCTTATGAAGAGTGAATAAAGGATGCCTGAGCTTCCAGATCAATGCAAGTATGTATCTCCTTCTCACGGGAGCCACTTCTGTCCCTGTAGGCTGATCTTGCCCAGGAAGGGAGAGAAAAACATGGAGATGGATCAGGAACATCAACTGTGTTCTGTATGAAGTGTGATCAGTCCCTCCCTAAATGTGGCCCTGTTGGGTATTACTAGCGTGGTCTCATGTAACCAAGGAACCAGGAAGTAGGACTTGAAGCATTTCAGTGACCTGTCCAGGAGTCAAATGTGGAGTCACCAGCATATCATACACTAAATGCCACTCAGCCTCACACCAGCACTTAGGGTGGAGACCACAGGATGGGTGAGAAGAAGTTCCCAGCCCCTAGATGCTTCAAAGCAACAAATTCCAAGCATTAGTGAGTCTTCTTAGAGGCAGGTAGAGGGAGAGCTGAAGAACTTCATTCTGGCTACAGAGGAGATGAGGACAGTATAAAAAGAACACATGGTACATGACACACTCTGGGAGGCTGAGGCAAGAGGATAGCAAATTTGAGCCCTGCCTGGGCAACTGAATGACTTAGTGATGTCCTGTTTCCAAAAATTATATATAAATTTAAAAACTAAAAAAAAATTAAAATAAATAAAAATGGCTGGGGATGTAGCTCATTGCAAATGATCTGGGTTAAAAAGAAACCCCATGAAGCATCTAACAAAGAACACTGAATAGGGTCCCTCCACATAAGACCACTGCCTGAGAGTTCAGCAGCGTCCATCTTGACAGTCACAGTAACAAATGTCATCTTCCAATTAATAAATAACTGTGGATTTCAGTTTACTTTAAAGCAGAGAACTAGAATATGACACTAGTGTATAAAATATTGGCATCAAAGTAGCTCATTTTTTTCCAAAACATTTTTGCTTCAATTACCTGTAATATTTACCTATATGGAAGCTTCTCTCCACAGAGATAAACACAATACAAAATGTACTTTACATAACATGTTGTGTAATGTGAGTTATATAGGCATAAATACATATTCATATATTAATTTAAATTTCTGAGACATTCTCAAATATATCCTTTCTCCTACTGAACTGATCATTTTATCTACTCAACAGCAACTGATATAGTAAAGGAAAACTATTTTTATTAATCTCAAAAGCAATAGATTTATTCTGCATAGAAAAGAATATGTAAGCACATGAGCCTATAGCCAGAGGTAAAGGTGTACCCGAGACATCCTGCCCTTGACTCACCCATGGTGTGGAGGTCACTGGAGCCGGACTATTCATTTGTACATTAATTTATCCAACTATCCAACAAATATTTATGGAGAAGAACCTATCCTGCCAGTCATACACCAGATGCCAAGGACAAGGAGGAGAATGTCTCTGCTCTCCCGGGGCTTACAGCATAGAAGGGAGAAGGTCACCCAGAAATCAGCTTTAACTGCCAGCATGGTCAGCAGTCTGAAGAAGGACTGGGGGAGGGCTGCATATGAGGAAGGGTCTGACTCAGTGTGGGCCGTCAAACAAGCCTTCCTGAGGAGGCAGCATTCCAGATGAAAGACCCAAGTCAGATGAGCACAGAATGGTCCTGGCAGAGCGGTAAGGTGAGCAAACTTCTGCCCGCCAGGCAGCGGGTGCAGCTGTATAAACTGCCAGGCAAAGCAGGGAGTGCTGGACCACCTTCCCACCCCTGGCTCTTCTGCTGGCCGTTTCCCCCTCGGTGAGGGGTTAGCCCTGCAGGTGTGACTCTGGGAGGAGCAGGGGCCCTGTGCTGAGCTGAGCTGTTGCGATTGGACCTGCTCTTAGCATGGTGATGAGAGCAGGTAAAGCTTAAGGGGTAAGATCAGTGTCGGGAAAAGCAGAGACAGACTGAGAACACAGCAGCATTTACCACACGGAGCTGCGATGAGCCTCCTCAAAGCCAGGGCAGCGCAGTCCCTAGTCGTGGGCCGCCGTTCCCAGGACAGTGAAGGTGCGAAAGCGCAGGTGTAGGCAAGAAGGAAACTAGAACAAAGGACAGAAGGTGAAGCTGTTTGTGCCCAGCATCTTGCCAATAACATGAGATGTGGAGCCCAGGCCACTTCAAGGGCCCGTTCCAGATGAACTATTTCATAGTCTTTCTGAATCAGGACAGAGAAGAGGCAGAATGATGGATAAATATGCATACAAAAATGAATAGCAGAAGCTTTAATGTAGTTTCCTCTGATTCAGGAAGGGAATTAGGGAATGTTTCAGAGATCTGATGTTTCATTGTGGACTTCTAATGAGGATGATATGGGAAATGTGTGCTCATCAGCGTACCAGGGCTATTGACCACTTCCATATGGCAAATCTTCCTTCACACACTTTTCCTTTTCCTTTGGGAAAATTGTGTTGATGCCATAAGCCTTGGGTCACTTCACTTACCCACTCCCACAATGCAATGTAGAGAAAGAGTACTGAATTTGCATGTTTATTTCTGTACTACCACTTTGATAACTGTTTGGCAGGCTCTATGAAAGTTAACCCAAGAGTGTCACACTTAGCTGTGCACCCAGCAGAAGAAGACAGATATGTCCACTTAAAGGCATACTCAAGATTGTTCACTGAAGTGTGATTTGTCATCTCTGAAAATGGCAGTAATCCAGACACTCCTCAATAGAAGGGAGAGCGGGGTAGACTCGGAGAGTGGAACACCATATAGCCATGATCCTTTAAGTGTATCAACAGTATGGCTTGATTTCACCAGCAAGCTGGCAAAAAAGCCAGACAGAGCCCCTCTGGTCATTTATATTTTGTACAGAACAGTGAGACTGATTTGTGGTATGAGAGGTCAGGGTTGGACAGGTTTGGGGGATGTGGAGTTGGTGCTGGCCAAGGGGAATGTGGCAGCATTCGGGGTGGCAGTAGTCTTGTTCTGGTTCATAATCCGGGTGCTGATTTGGTGAGTGTATTCTCACGGAGGGCCTCCTTCCCGTCGGTGAGGAGATGCTGCAGATGAACCTGCTCTTACTGAGGGAGCTGGTGAGGGAGAATGAGGGAGGGTGTGTGGGCCAAGCTAGGCTCCAGGTGTGTCCCTTGGCAAGTCTCAGGGATGCACGGAAGAGGGAGGCCCACGTAACCACGGTTTTCCTCTTACAGGATGGAAGATACATGGCCCGACTTGAGAGTCCACAGCGCAGTGAAAATAAAGAAGGGAGCAGCAGGTGAGTGGGGAGGAAGGTATCATGCCGGAAGGAAGCACAGCAGGACAGGGGTGGGGGTATAGTGAACCGCAGCCTTCCCAGTGGGAGTGAGTCAGCTTCCCATTGTCCTGAGAGCTGCTGTTAAGATAGCACTGGGCTGCTTGTGCATGGTTTGAAGTTTTGTACGAGGTGAAGGTTGATTATCTATCGATCTATAATATCTTTATGCAGAGTATATACATTTATGTCCCCATGTGCATACATATATATGCTAAGATTTCAAAGCAGCAACAGTCAAGGCATTGGGATTTACAACTGAGAGTTGTTACAGGAGCAGTTGCTTGCAAATCACTGGAGACAGTGCAAGAAGTTTTAAGCCACGCTCAGTCAGGGTCCACTTTGGCACTGAGCGGCACCTTTCTTTGAATAATATTCTAAGTGCACAAGGAAGATTCACTGGATCACAAAGGGAAGAGATCTACACATGGACGCCGTCAGGGTCTAGACCCCCAACGTGAAGATGCCAGGGGCTCACTGAGGGCTATACTGGTGGCGTACATAGCACACAGCCCTTCAGGATGGCATGGGAGAAAATTATGGGGGTGGGAAAGACAGGACCACATAAACCTGTGTGCCGATGGAGCAGCTTTTCAGTCGGCCTGTGCCTCCACCCACACAGCACGCAGACCCTCCTTCACTTCTAAGAAGGGCAGCGCAGCTGCCTCCACACAGGGGGAGCTTGGGTATGACATTAAGGTACAGGCTGTAGTGTCCTAGTCCACCTACTCACACCCATAGCAGAGGAGCCAATTCGCAACCTTCTGTCACTGTAGAGTGAGGTCCACTCTCTCCATGTAGTTTTACAGTTCTTCTAGCCCCGATTCTCTCTCTAGCTCTATTTTTCAGTCCCTCCCCTAGCACAGCCATGTTACTCACTCTCAGATCTCCAGACACACAGTCCTTTCTCTTGCCCACGGACAGTGGACCACACTTTCCCCTACACCCAGCGAACTTTCTTCCTGCCCTACTTTCACTTACAAACTGTTGTTTATCACTCAGGAATCTATCCTGTTAGCAGTTACTTCCTCTGCCCACTTGACCTCAGGCTCCTATGGCTCTGTCAAGCCCTTATTTTCCTGTTTACAGGACTATGCACCCCCTGGAACAGGGGTTCTTTGAAGGGGAACACGTAGGCATCAGGCAGTACAGTGTTCCAGCGCATAGCAGCTGCTCAACAAATATCTCTAAATGAATGAATGACAAGGCCCAATTTTCAGCATAAGAAGAGGGCTTGCTAGTTTAGGCAAACTACACTGAGGAGCTTTCTTCATCTCTTTGTTTAAACCACCCAGTGCAACAGGAAATACCAGTATCTTCAACAAAACACCCAGAGATGGGAACATTTAGCCTTGCGATGGAGGGCTTTTTATTAACACGAATATTCATTGTACGAGTTAACGGGGTCCACTGTGATACACGCACACATTCATATGTCGTGCACTGATCATGTCCACCTCGCTTTCTATGCATTTCCAGTCTCAACTTGTCCCCTTCCAGCCTGCAGGTCAGAGGCTTTCTGTGTCTCCTCTGTTACCACTTGCAGGGGAAGATGGAGCCTGGGTACCTGGGAGGTTCTGTTCCCAGCTAGTTGGTCTCCCATCGCATTTGTCCCCTCTTCCCCCTATTTGAGAGCTGTAGCTAATTCCGAGCTAGCAAAGGAAGTAAAGGGGATTCCTCACTTAGCCGTTTCTGTCTCCATCCCCCTCAGAGCCAGGACTCGTGATCTGGCTGTGAAGGGGCCCATGTGCTCCCATGTGCCCTCGGCCTTGCTGCTGCACAGCCCTTATCGACTGAGGTCAGGTGTGGCCTCCCTGCAAGCAAAACTGCCAGTGATACCCTCTTAATTACACCGAAGCCAGCCTTCCCTGCTTTCCCTCTTGTTCCTTGTGGCTCCCTTTGAATGGGGCTGTCAGCAGAGATACCAGTAGGAAATGGGCCGTCTGTAGGAGACAGCGGCTCTCCTCGCCAGGCAGAGAGAGCGGGTCCCTGCTTGTCAATGTGTGCTCCATTTGTTAAACTAAGACATGATCTCCCGGCCCTGAGTCAGTGTGCAAACTTGCACATCAAGTAAGTATTTCTGAGGTTACCCTCATTTCTTTTCACTTTAAAGAGAATTTTCTTTCCCTTCCTCAATTTCCGAGTAGAACTGGGACAACTGCTACAGCATTTGTTAGCCTCAGGAGGGGACTTTGGGTTTTTTGTGCAAGAAAAGTGTGATGGAGTTGAAATAACACAATTTCAAGCTCTGCTCCTCTTAGTACTGGCTCTGTGTCCTTAATGATCTGTAGGAGGTGGGGTTGCCCAGAAGGGACCGTTGGGCTCCTGGAAAAGAGACTGGCTGAGACGTGGGGTAGATGGGTGGGAGTCTTGGGCACTAATTCAGGCCAGAGGGCTCCACGCCAGCATGGCTTCCGCAGGACACTCCACCCTCCGATCCCATCTAATGTCACACTTCAGGCCCTCATGGCAAGTAGAGCGCTGGAACCAACTCACTCCTTCATGGAAGCCAATTGTTAAATAGTCAGGTCTCTTACAAGTTGGTGGCTTGGAATTGGCTGTTATGGAAGTATCTATGCCAAAGAAGGCAATGACACTACTTGCCAGGGCTCCCTACCCCAGAAAGACTATTTACTAGGATAGCATAGAATGTAGCTTGAAGCCATGGAATTTCAAACGACATCTATAAATGCGGCCACCTGCGGCCTCCGTGGAAGCTTCAGACATGTATATGAGCTATGCTGGCTGGATCCCTGCTTCAGCACTGGGAGTCTTAGGCTTGGGTGTTGGCATTGTCCCTCTTTAGCTGGGTGACTGTTTTCTCAGTTTCAACTTTCACATTTGAGAAATGGGTGTGGTGTTGCCTACTTGATAAGACTATTGTAAAAACTAAACATACCAACAGGGATATCCATGCGTGGCTTAAATCCTGACACTCACTGGGTATTGAAGATTAGAGTGGAATTTGAAAATTGCTCAGAATCCCTAAGTCTAAGGTGTTACTTTAAGATGAAATACCAAATCTTTTAGTGTTCACAAATGATTAAATACAAATTTACTTTAAGGGCAAATGGATACAACACTAAAGCCCCAGGAACCTCTCAAATTGAGAACTGAAAGGATGATAAACTCAGGGATAAGAATACTGCTTCCTGCATAGGCTAGGAACCTTTTATTTGCTGCATGTATATCACAGAGGGCATTTTTGCATACATATATGTACTTGGCAGAAAACCAGAACAACTTAAGTATGTTTAATCATTAATTAAATGTTCCAGAAGGAGGACAAAACTTAGTAATGGTGGATATAGCTTTTACTAGACAACAAAAATAAATTAGAATTGACTCTATTCAGTTGTGACTATTTTCATTTCAGTGGAATTAAAATATCATTGTATGTGTGATTAAATCCAAAAATACAGGCAAGCACATTTCTCTGTCTGTCTCCATCTTTGTGTCCCTGCCTCTGCTTGCATGGACAAGCATGCATGTGCACACACACACACACACACACACACGCACATGCACACACACACACACACATGCATACTCACAAGTGCACACACAAAAAGCTCATCAATGTCAAATCTATCACAATCTGGTGAGGATGCTATATGGTCTAACATAATGGTTGACTGCCAAGTGATTTAACTGGTGGTCTCATTGCCATAGTAGAAAATTAAAATTTATTGGAAATATCCAGACTGATCATATAATGGTCTATTAAATCCATTCTGACAACAAACCCAGCTATGATCATTTTAATTAATCAGTAATGAGTGGATACTTATCTGACCAGCCATAGATGTGGCTAGAATTCAAGGAAAAGGCTACTGGAGTATGCAGTATGTGTTAAGCACCAGGACACTGTACTTAATAAACTATACTTAATATGAAGGTAAGAAAAGTGCAGAAGGAAATATGTAGCTGCTCAAAACATGTCATCAAAGAGGTACGACTAATGTTTAAAGGAGACCAAACAAAAATTCTGTGGAGGAAATTGTATCAGAGACAGGTTTTTGATCATTACTGCCCAACAGAAATACAGTGAGAGCCATATGAGTAAGTTTCAGTGTCTGGAAGCCACCTTTTTAAACTAGAAAAAGAAACACATGACATTGATTTTAATCATGCCAATATTTTTATTTCAATATGAAACCAATGTGAAATTTATTAATGAGATATGTTTCATTCTTTGTGTGCTTGTGTGTGTACTGTTTTTTCGAAATCCAGTGTATAGTTTACATTCATAGGTCATCTTATTTCGGACACTGTATTTTTCAGGAAAAAAGCTAGTCTGCGTATGTATTAAAAGTTATACTTGAAAAGGTAGATTCCCATGCCAAGTTGTCTCATAGTTAAATCAAGCCTTAGGTTTCAAGCTCAAATTGAAATGGTTCAAAAATGTAAAATCTAGTTCCTAGGTTATGCTACCCACGCTCCAAGTAGTTCCCAGCCATTCATGGCTCATGGTCCCCGTCCTGGAGGTGTGGCATGGAGCTCTCTGCAGCGGAGAGTGCAGCCTAGGAACGTAAACACGGCATCTTGTGTCAAATAAGGATGAAGCGAGTATGTCCAGGAAGAGGAAAGTTTAAGAAGACATGGAGGCACAAAAGCATACATATAACTGGCATAGTTGTAATCTCAGTGTCGAAATAAAGCATGATGTTCATTTCAGGAAGAACCCTGAGCACTGAGGCTCTGGGCTCCTTGAATCACCTGTGTTCTAGTTTCCCTCCTATAGTCTACGTCTTGGTAAGTTTCTGTTATCGGATAAAACAGCTAGTTGCCTAAAATAGGGGAAAAGAAATTGATGTAAACTTTTGAAAAGAACATGTAGATTTGAATAAAAGGTGTGCAGCCAGAGATGCAAAAGGAGGCAGGGAGCCACAGGATGGAGCAGAACATGCCACGGATCTGCCTTTCAGCAGGAGGGTGAGAAGAAGGGCCGTGCTGGGGATTCGGTCTCAGCTTCGGCCCAGCTCCCAAGGATGTACCTCGGTGCTGAGTGCACAGGTTCTCAAAGATGCAAATGACATTAAATGGAACAAAGCAAGTTCAGTTGCAAGGCTGTTAGCCCTCTGGTGCCTGACTGACTGGGGAGGCGTTAAGTGGGAGGTATGGAGTGCTGGGATGTGGGGAAATCTCTCAGAACGCCACATGTCCACACCTCTGCGGACTATTTAGGAACTGCTGTAAATTATCATCACATATGACTCACATTCATGACACAATCAAAGCAGAGTCCTGGTTGAGTGATTTTCGTGATTTGGTGTAATGATCTATGTTGATTCCCTTTATGAAGAGCACATGGTCCAATTACATATTTCTTCCATCCTGGGTTAAAGATGTCCTTCTAAATGCCCATTGTGCCAATTTACAGGCATATAAAAAAGGATTTTCAGTAAAATGTACTTTCATTGGTTTTGATGAAAAGGGTTTGCGATGAAAGTAGAATCTCTAATAAGCATTTCATAAACGACTTGTCTTTCAAATTTAATATAAAACAGAATAAAATACATCTCCTGAAGACCTCCATGCCATCGCTCAGAGTTAAAGTCCCCTGTTCTCAATCAATCAGGCCCAAGAACTCAAAGAATCTGTGAAGATGCAATCAAATATTTATCATCAGACATTGGTAAAGCTGATAAATTATGTATGACCCAAATTTTTAAATAGTCACCCTTTGAAGGGGGACAGGAAAAGATGCACATAAGGAACAGTACACATCTCTCCAGGACACATAATCCCAGCATCCTGGTTCTTTCCAGAATTCAGAAACAGTAAGGAACTCACAGGTCTGGGGAGGAGTGCTCAGGACTGAATGTTTTAGCCTTGCTTCAGAAACATAAAGAGGTTTTCTAGGACAGAAGGTACCTTGGGAAAGAGCCAATACCAGGCGGAAAACTTGGTTTCTTATGGCTGGGTGTGTTTGGGCTGTTTCTCAGAAGTTTGTCATTTATCTCTCTCCTGCACTCCCAATTGGCTGGTTAAGTAAGCAGCAGTGAAACAGAATGTCAGGGTTGTATTATGACTCTCTCTGATGACCAGAAAGCACCCCCAATTCTAGTAATCTAGTTACTTATCATCTAATTATTTGGCAGATAGATAAATCATGTACCAGCGCAGTTTATCTCCTCTCTTGAGCTGCCTGCACAGCCTTCCTATGGATATCAGTTCTACATGCTGCAAACCATGGAAGGGACCCAGAGGGGTTTGTTCATCTTGGTATCTGGCTTTTGATGTCTTTATCTTTTAGTATACAGGGTTCTTTTCACTAAAGGAATTTAGGTTGTGATAAAACAGGACCAAAAAGAGGAAGGAAAGAAAAATGGAAAGAAAACCAAAAATAGATAGCCTCCATTCATCCTCTTGAAATGCAATACAACAAAAAAGGGTTTCAGTACCAGCATGCCAACTCCTATATCATATGTGGTAGTCTTACATTTGATTAAATTTAATTTTTCACTACCGGTTTATTATGAAGTTCACAAATTGCACCTATGTGTCCATAATGAAATTTTACCATTAACGTTTTTGTATACTTCCTTTATCATATATCAACATACATCCACCAGTCTAAACCCCTATGCTTCTTATCTTTGGGTGCACATTGAAGAATTACATTTCATTTTAATGCTGTTTTAAAGAGAGAAGTTGCTAGTTAGATATTTCATTCTGTGGAGGAGAGGATTGCACATGGAGACTGAGTTGTGCAGCCCCTGAGCACACAGGGTTGGAGACTGAAATCTCGAAGGGGTGTCTGGGTGCTTGCCTCTGCTGTTAATCAGCTGGCTGACTGTGGACAGACTGTCCTTCAGAATCCTGTTAGCCCACTGTAGATGTTGGAAGACAACTCTCATGGAGTTGTTATCATGAGAATTCAGTACAATAAATGGCAAGTGCTTAGCAAAGTGCCTGATAAACAATGAATAGATGTTGCCATTTCCCTGTCTGTTATCCTACAAGATCAAGGATCCTGTCTGTTTCCTTCACCACTAAGCTCCTAGTTCCTCTCACAGTGCCTTATAAATAGCAGATACTGAGTATATAGTTGTTAACATGAACTGGGCTGAATTTCTGAGATTTTTCTGCCTGGAGTGGAGCAAGTATTTATTCATGAAGAGAGGCAAGTATAGTGGGCTGCACAGGTACACAATATAAGAAAGTCAGTTAAGGAAATGAGGTGGAACAGACAATGAGACAAAGAGAGAGAAAAACCTAGCATGCAATGGAAGCTACTTACATCATGTTTAGTGATGGAGTAGGATCCATCAGTCCCCTGGCCCCATGCCCTGGACTACACCATTGCAGTGCACACCACCTGTAGCTGCTACATGGCATCTGTTTGCCCAAAGGCTCTCCTCCAAACCAGAGAGGGGTAGTATACCCAGCCCAGGGCACACCCCAAACTAGCTATGTGGGAGAGTTTACACTACAAGAACAGCTCTCAACCAATTACTGCTAGCAAGACGGCCTCTCGACCCTCTCCTCTAGAACTGAGTCAAAATGAACACTCTGTTCATCATAAGATGCTCTGTCTCAGGTATTGTATTAGAGTGTGAAATGCAATTCTCTACAACGATCTGGGGGCAGATCCTCAAAGATGTATGGACTCCAGTGTCTTGGCCAGTAGACTCCTTGCTCCAGGAAAATCCAGACAGAAGCCTGGTCGAGGGCATAGGGCCGTCCATGGGAGCAAGGTGCATCAGCCCAGCTGTGTCCATTTGAACAGCTCTGCTTCCCTTGGTGTCAGATTCTGGACCTCCAAATAGGTTTTGCTGAATGAAAGTCAAATTTGGCAGGGCAGTATTTTGAAGTATTTAGTGATCTCTGAGATAGTGGGCTGGTGCTACTTCTCATTTCCAACAGAAATAGATTCCTTAGAGCCAAAGTGCCCCGCACTTCTTATCCAGACCCCTACAAAAACCATGCATCTTAGGAGGTCTCTTTGCTCCCACTACTTTTTCCCGCTCTGTTCTCAAACTCACTCTACCAGCCAGCCAGAAGAGTGTCTCCCCTGGGGACAGCTGAGGGAGGTCTCTGGCTGCAGCTGTGCTGAAACCCACTCTTCCGCACACCTCCGGGTTGACTTCAGCTCCCGTATTCTCCTCTTGCTGACTGCACTGGGGTCACCAGGCCAGTGGCTCCTCAAATGCCCTCCATTTTCCCCACCCGCAGGCCTTCGGACCTGCACTTTCCTCTGCTGCAGTGCTGTGCCTCCAGATGTCCCCATGGCGGTCCCTGTGTCATCCTCCTTAAATGTCACCTGTTCAGACCAGCCAGCAGGCGCCTGCGTGCGGGTTCCCTCCTCCCTCTCTCACTGCCTGCTCCTGCCATCTGCTCTTTTTCTCGTATCTCTGTGTTTCTGTTTTTCACAGTATTTGTCATACTCTGTAATTCTCCCGTTTATTTATTTACGTCTGGCAGCATTAGAATATAAGCTCTATTTTCTGTATGTTCATAGCTATATTCACCCAGCCCCAAACCTGGAGTGTGGCACCTCGAAGGTACTCACTGCATTTCCATTTACTCAGTGAGTAAACAGACCAACAGCACCAGCCTGTGAGATCGCTTGTTCATCTAGTCATCAATATTGAAATTTCAAGTTTAGGAAAGATGCAAAATGGTTAAAATTTGAGTTTGCATGTTATCTTCCTCATGAGGAGAAGAGGTACTTAGTATTAATGCATTTTACAGGAGGTCATTGTCGTGGACAGAGACGGACAAAACCAAACCAGGGTGGAGTCACTCGTGTCAAGTGTCACCCAACTAAAGTGAACAGGCCAGCTTTCCAAACAGGGACCAATCGTAAGTGACCCCGTCTATCTGACTCAGCAGGTCAAGGAAGTTCTCTCTGCTTTAATCCTGTAAAATAAGTAACTTTGAAATGACAGGTCCATTTCTTGTTCCATGTTTAACTGTTTCTTTATTTTGCACCAACCCCTTGTGCCCAGCTCAGCAGAGCAACTTTCCATTTCATAGATAGGGTGCAGCTAGAATCTCTAATAATGGCCAATTCAATCATTAAGCTCAGTTAGTTGAAATGTTGCTTTTTGACATAGTGTAACATCAATATTAAGGCCAATTTGACTATTCAACTTATAACTTCCTAGAAAAAATGCTCTGATTCATGTAACCATGTTTCCGGTGAACATGTTTTGGTCACCTTGATCTGGTCTGGTTTTTAGAAAGCTGGCAGAGCACTGTTCCTGATTCTCGACATATGAAAACTACGATCCCACTAAGGACACCTGTCAACATGCTGCTGTCTTAATGCACCCTATGTGACACCAACAGTAAAGACAGAGTCTAGTTCCTAACCTAAAAAACCTTCTCCTGGAACAATTCAGCTTCACTTTCTACCAAGTAGATTTCTAAATCATGATAGTCAAAGGTGTTTTTACTTTCCTTTGTCATTCTTTTTTTGGACGACCTTTCAAAATTATTTTCTTGCCAAAATCATTTTGGTCTCTTATCACAGGGATTGAGGCCAGTCCTGGCTGGTCACCAAGACAGACATAGCTTGCCTTGTGTATCCTTGTCCCTTAATAAAAACATGCTTTGCTGCTTGTCATGTGCCAGACTTACCCTGCCAGCATCTCTTGGGAAGGGCTGTCTCTGATTCTCTGGAATTAGAATCGGTGATACCACAATGGACCTCTTTTGTCTTGGGACTGGAGAAGTTCTTGCAAATTTAAATATATCCTGAAAGAGGAAACAAAATCAACTGATTAAAATCTCCCATGGCAGTGTATATTAGTCCACCCCGAAAGACAGCTCCTTTGTTGTGAAAGTACACAGCTGTTTGAACATTGTCAATTTTATTTTACCAAATCTCATCAGCGTTACCAAGCACTTTGTTAGAATCACAATAAAGCAGATATCATGACTCACAATGGCTCTCGTTAAGCCATTAAATCCCCGTGTCTGAGGCGCTCTACTCACATGGTCGCCCCGTGTATACACCTCCCGTGCTGATGTATCACCGTTCTTAGTCTGCCTAGAGCAGATTACTTATTCACCTGGTCAGTAACCCAGAGACTCAGTGTGAAAGGGACTCCTGTCACACACAACTGGACAGTCGTTAGACTCACAAATGAATGGGAACCAACGGGCAATCACAGAGCTCTACACCAAGCCGGACCTTCTGGTGCTGTGCAGTCAGTGGTTTCCCAGGGGCATGTGCTGTAATTAGGCGGGCAAGTTTTGGAACAGACTCCCTTGGGAATATTTTCTAACTTTAATCATTAGAGTCATACTTTCAGGGGTTTTGTCCTATCTGTAACTCACAGGTTCATTAAGTAAAAGTATTCAACAAAGAAAAAATTTAACATTATTTTCAGTAAAGCATCTGTATTGCATCATGTAAACAGAAGGAAACAAAAGTAAGTACACTAGAGACCAAGTTATATTATTAAATTTGAGCTAGAAACTGTTGTGTTAGATGGAAGGCTTCTCTCTTTGGAAGGGAGGTAAGAAGGGCTGGAGGGGGCGTTAACGCCGAGAAGAGAACTTTCCTTGACCGGATCAGGAGACCGAGGGAGAATTGAAAACAGAGCATAATTTTCACACAGAAACCGTATAATATCACGTGCTATTTAAAAATCGCCGTCCATATCACTGCAAGGAAGCACCTTGATCTTCAGACAATAGGCTTCTGTCGAAATCATGGGGTAAATCATGATGCCGCCACTGGCCTCTGGCCCCATAAAAGTGTGCATGTAATTAGAGCTTGAAAAAAGAATACATAAGAAAAATCAAACAGGAGACAAATGCTTCTCGGAATGCTTCTGTAAAATCATCACACTTTTTTACCGGGAGTATACACTGATAACACCCCTGTAGAAAACAACTGGGTGATATTTATTTATTAAGAGTCTTAGAAATGTGTACATCTCCCTAAGTGAATATAGGCGAACAAGAAACTCAAAAGAATAATAACTGTCCCTGCAGAAAGGTGTTTAGGGAGTCATGGTTTGTAAGGGGCAAAAGTGACAAAGGGTTTCAATGCCCCAAAGTAAAGACAAGGTTAAACACGGGTGCCTCTGGGCCTGTTCCTGCGGGCCATTGCCAGTACGGCAGCCGGGAAGGCAACTCTACCTCTTTCACCATCTCTACCACAAACTACTGTGACACTGCGCTAACCATGTGTGGGCTAATGTGGGGACACTTTGAATATATCAACTCTAATATTTGTACCAAGCCTCCCAAGAAAACTGTAGCCCTCCTTCACTAAAGAAGGAAATTCAGAGGGATCAGGATTATTTAAGAGATGCCCCAATTTACCCAGGCAGCAGAGGGAATATATAGGATGAAATGTATAGGGAAATACGGACTCCCTATTGGATGCTTTCTATTTTATACAAACTGTTCTTCAATGTTGGGTATAGAGGCATCTCAAAATCTCAATAAAAGAGCCAAAATAGGAGACTCTTTGTCTCTAAGAAGACAATAGACTCAACTTGCAGACAAAAGCAGAAAATTGAGATTTATATATGTAAAATCAGTGAAAAGAAGAAACAGGAAAGATAAAACAAACCAACCAATGAAAAAACCTAACCAACCAAAAGAAAGCAATACAAAACAAACCCAATCCACTCGACCCAAAAAGCAGCATAGACAATGTCAGGGTAGAACAGAAAATGGGAAAACAACGGAAATAGACTAAGTTGTTCTATACAAAACTGATTCATAACATCTAGGAAGGGGCTGTGGTTTGTTAAGGGGTGGCAAAAGAATGGAAAATACGTAAAATATGTGCGAGATATGAATCTCATTTACAGTTAAAAATAAAACTGGGAGCCTCAGATGAGCGAATGCTTCTGAGAGTGCTCTGAAAAGATTTGAAGTCCCATGCAGATGTGAGGGACGGGTGATTCAGCTCCACAATGCGCCAACAGAGGCCTCTGTTCATTATGACAGTGTATGTGTAGATGGATCCAAAGTAATGAACAGCACACTGCATCGCCTATAACAAATTTCCAACTGCTTGCAACAGACAGATTTCCTGCGCCCTGTGCACTGAATGGTAACATTTTTGTTCTCAGGATGCATGTGTGGGCAGGTCCCTCAGCCCCATGCCTACCCTACCCCTGTGTCTTTCTAGATTACAGCATCAGTCGTAGATCCTCCAGAATCCCATAGGCAGGGCAGCAAGCACAGCAGTGTTGGCCTGGATCCGCAGCACCCAGGGAAGGCAGCAGGAGGCTCTGAGCCTTGGAAAGCCCATCTGGAAGGGACAGGCAGGTGGGGTGGGTGGCTGAGTATAGCTTTCCCTGGAATCATGTGACTCTCCAGGCATTTCTAGAGAGCAGCAAGGGACAGGAGTCCTTCTGCCTCCCACTCTTAAGTCTGTGCCTCACGTTGGGAGGAACGTCAGCGCAGATCTGTCCACAGCTGTGCGTGTCTAGGACCTGGGCTCTGCCTCTGTCTTTGTGACTTACGCGATATCTTCAGTTTTCCTATGCTTTGGCTGTGTCTACCTGTCACTGGATCTATGCCCATGTGGCTGGCTGTGCACTCTGAAGACATGTGCTCAGTGTGACTGCAGCCACACGCGAGCTATGGACCCTGATCTGACTGACGACCATAGACCATAGGCAGATCTAGGTACATGAATGGGACTGTGTTTAGTGCAACTCTCTACGTGTATTTGTGTGTGTGTGTGTGTGTGTGTGTGTGTGTGTGTGTGTGTGTATGTCTGCCCTTCCATCCTGAGAAATCACTAAAAGCAGCAAGCCGCTGCTGTCACTTTAGGGAGGGACAAAAGCAGTGGGGGTGAAATCAGTGGGAGCCAGTCCCAGGTGCTTCTGAAAGGCAGGGGAGTGGAGGCTGGGAGAGGGGCTGAGGGTCAGGGTAGAGGGGAGTGCACAGATGCACACAGGAGGCAGCGGCAGGGAGAGGAAGACACAGTCATGGCCCCCTGCGCAAGAGTAGCTGTGGGGGATGGGGAGGCAGACACCACTCAGATTCTGAGGAGAGAGAAAAGGGAGTGACTCAACCATGCTTCTGGGTTCCGAAAAGTCTGCCAGGGCCAGGAAAGGCTGGTGCGGAAAGGAGGGGCCCACTGGGGAGGTGGCCTTCCAGAGAGGAAGGGGCACAGCCGCAGGGCATAGGATGGCGCAGGGAGCAGCTGAGGTCTGGCCAGGACCTGGTGGCTGGGGACTTTCAAAGAGCAGCTGAAAGAGTGTGTTGTTGACAAGGGTCAGAGGAGATGAAATGCGAGGACTTGGAAAGAAAGCAAAGGGGAGAAAAGGGTGCAGTTTGTGGACGAGAAAGGAGCTAGGGAAGGGACTGGGAATGGGGCTGAGGGGGTGAGGGGGGGAAGATTCAGTGGGACCCAGGAGAACTGGTGGAGGAGGAGGAAGAAGAGGAGGCAGAGGAAGAGGAGGAGGATGGAGAGGCTCAGGGGCAGTGCGAGGGGTGAGCTCTACAGCAGCATACAGGCCTGAGTCCTGCAAGTCCCGCGGGTGCCAGAATGAAAGGGGAAAGTGTGTGGGGGTGTGGTGTGTGCCTCTACCTAGCAGCACGCAGTGAGGCCTGGCTCTTACTCATGTAGGACAGGCAGGGTGTGCAGAAGTGAGGGCGAGTCACTTTGGCCCTGCAGGAGGGTGTCATCTGGCTCTGGGTGGCCTGAAGCCAGATTTTAAACACACTCATATATACTCAGAGGCTTCTAGATTGCCAGGGTCAGATTTTCAGGCACATAGATATAAATATTCTTGGTCATGTCAAGTGCAAGCTCTCATACAAGTGTGGGCTTATACACAAGTTTACAGCACTCACAAGCCCATGCACATGTGGACACACATCATCAGCCCAGATGCAGAGATTCACATACAACATGTGTGCAGCACCCCTTCCCCAAGACCATGTGCATCCCAAGGTCAACCGTGGTGCCAGCCGTGTGGGTCGAATGGGACCCTCTTGAGTCCTGGCCAGTCGCTGGAAGGTGACCCTCTGCAGGACCATCCTGGGCTGGTAGTAGCCCTATCCCTACAGGACAACTGTCTCCCCTTCTTACACCCTCCATCTCTCAAGGCCCTTGCCCTTCTGCCTTTGGATTTTGCAGTTTGCACCATCACTTGCCTGCTCCCTGCTTCACAAACTCAGGAGTAGCCAGAAAACAATTAGAGGCAAGCACTAGGCTACCTGGAGGCCTCACACAGCACAGTGTAGAAGACTGTGCCAGACATACAGAGGGACCCTGACACTGTGAGGGACAGGAGTGGACCTGGGGGTGGGAGAGGAGAGGAGGCAGGGGACGGAAGGAGGCACGAATACATGAAGAATCAGAGAAAGGGAGAGATTTATATTCACTGATACATTTATTCAAGAAACATCAACTGAGTCCTACTCTGGAACCTGGGAGAGTGCAGCGCATAACAGAACAACTTCCTGCCCGCCCTGAGCTTCCAATCAGAGGGAGGAGATGAGGATGCATAGAGGAAAAGAGCAACAGGTAGTAGGGGGGAGAGATGAGAGCTCTGGGAGGAGAAGATCAGGGAAAGAGCAACTGAGAAGGTGGCCTTGGAGGTTGAAGGAGGGAACAGGCATGGCCCACTGCAGAACAGCGGGGCTTGGCCTGAGCCTGGGCAAGGCGTGAGCAGGGAGGTCAGGCCTGATAAGGTGAGTTCAGATCCTGTGCAGCCATATAGACCACTGTGAGGGCTTTGGCTTTTACGGTGCATGAGGGGTGAGCCATGGAGAGTGCTGAGCTATGAAGTGATGGTTGTTATGTGGACAGATTAAAGGATGCAAGGGAAGCAGGTCCATCTGTTGTCTTTCTTATCTTTCTCAACCGTGTCCTGCCAGAGTGCAGAGGCTCCTAAAATGCTCCTCTAAGCGTTTGACTTGTGTAGGAGAGAACTGGAGTCAACCTTCTCTGGCTGGAACCCCTCTGACCTAGGATATTTTTGAATATTGAAATATAATTATAGCATATAATTCACCCATTTCAGGTGTGCAGTACAACGCAATTACTGGGCAGCCTCGAAGCTACTTTCTGTCCATATATCCTTGCCTTCTCAGCACAGAGGGATTACAGAATGCCTTCCTGCAGTATTCACTCACTCTGTCTCTTTCCACTGCCGGTGTGAGGACTGGGAAGCAGCAGTATCCAAGGACTCTGAGGGGTGTGGGGCATCCGGGGGCACCATGCTCAGTGTCTTCCCAGGGTGGGTCCCTGGCCAAAGCCTCTACGACAGCCAGGGTGACTTCCCCTAAGTCAGCCTCCCACATGCTGCCGACCCCGCTCCCCAGTGGGTGACGAGCCAAATGCTGAGACCTCTCCCAGAAATGCTCCTGCACATAGATCTGACAATCACAAAGCCTGCTCCCGGGGGCTCATGATGTCATCTATGAGCCTGCAGAACTATATAGGTAAGGTGTCCCCATATGAAAGGAGAGGAGGAAGATGTTTGGTCTGGACTGGCATCCACAGCTGGGACCTACTCCATGGTTTAGCTTCTCCTCACACACCCTGCTGGGGCAGGCAGCCATCCTGATGCAGTAACACCTGAGAGGACAGCTTGGCTCTCTGGTCACCTGTGCACAAAGCCAGAAGAAGCTTGGCCTGTCTGGCCCCTGTCTGAGAGTCTTCCCGAGCCACACACAAGCAGTAAAGAAGAAGCCAGGGAACATGCAGACCCTGGCTCCCTGCCCTCCTGCTCTTCCACTTCCGGTTTTTGTACTGTTAATAAGTCAGAGAGAAAAACCACAAAAGGGAGTCACAGCTCCTCTCCTACTGGCTTAAGTTTTGGTAGAGTACTGGTAGATGCACAAGCATCCCTCTCTCTACAGGGCAAGGAGCTGAGAGAGGACAGAGGAAGGCAAGACTCCAGAGGCCAGGCCGGCCAGGTTAAGACAAGAAGGTCATATTTGTTTCCACGACAGCTGGAGTCATTGCTGGTTCCATGCAATGATTTGATGCTTTGAGTTTGCCTTCAAGTTTCTGAGGCTTTTTCCCTTGGGGAGTTTGAAGCTTAGATTCCATCCTTAAGACTCATAATGACACAACTGGCTTTTTTGACTTTCCTAGCCCAACGACTTCCCTGACATCCTCACCCAGTCTGATGGAGGAACTGTTTATTTATTATATGCCAGGTGCAGTGCTAGGCACGTTCTGTCGCTTCATTTACACCTAACAACTCACAGGCAGAACCATCATGGCAGTGTTTCTAAGGTTTAAGAGTATAGGAGATGCCTCCAAAGTCCCTTAGCTCCTCAACCTCTATGTCTCCAGATCGCCCTCTGTAAACATAGCACTCTACTCCTCTCTATGTTTGGTGCTGGTGACCTCTTGACAAGGTCCAGGTCTCTGCCTGTAGCAAGAGTCCTTTACCCCAGTTAACTCCTATGTAAGAGAATCACAGCTACAACATTGTGGAAGGGAGAATATTAGCCCCTGATTAATAGGAGCAGCTACCTAGGATGAGCAGGGACAGTTTAATTACCTACAAATTCTGCAAATGAATGGACCTACACAGGTCAATCTGCAGTGCATTCCCTCATCCAGCTAATTTCATCACATGGAGTTTGGGAATGTTAGGAGGAGGGTTCTGGGTCACTCCATTCACACTGTATGCAGTCCCATGTGTAGTTCCATCAACCTTGCTCTACTTCAGGTGAGATATAAAGTTTGTGTTATTATCTCCTAGTGCTGAAGTTTGCCTGCTTAAGGAAGCAACAGTCAACAAATACCTAACTTTCTAGAGCACGTGTACAAGGTTGAAGGGCAAAGACATTTGGCTTACTTCATTCCCTGCTACCTATTTTCCCAATATTCTGGAGGCCAAATGCCAGCCAAGCTGTGTCATCACTGCAGGTTTACTGCACACAGTTATGCTGCCAATAAAGTGGAGTGATATGGAAATTACCCATTAGTCTCACACAGCATCCCACGGCAGGGTACCAGGAATCAAACACAGGACCTTGCGCTGGCAGGCAGGCTCTTGTGCCACTGAGCTATATCCCCGGCCCCAGAAATGAATTTTAAAGCTGAGGGCCAGGGAGGATGCCAGCTGGGGGATGCATGGGACGGAATGAAGCAATCTGCTGATGGAAACAACGCCATTCGTGCTTTTCCAGGGCCACTGTTATGAAACTGGGAGAGATGGGCACAGGCCCCTGTCGCTGTCACACAGTCCCCAGGCAGGCATTCTTTCTAGATGTGTTCACCACTCATATGTGAGACAGCATCTCCAATAATGAAAGTCAGATTTTGGGGACTTTAGGGATGGCCAACCCCAAATTAAACAATATCTTCTCATGGGAGGTCCAACGTTGGAGCACCCCGAATGCTGAGCACCCAGGGAGGATCACATCCCCCATGCCGTGCTTTTGATCATTTTTCTGTTTTGCATATTTAAGGCAGAAAAGAAATTAAGTAGCTAATGTTGAAAGGAAGTTACTGGTTTCATCAGGAGACACGAAAGGAGGGTGGTAACTTCGGGAGTTCTCATCCAGCACCCAGTGAGATCTAAAAACACTCCGTGTCCCCTCATTAATGTGGTATGTGCACCCCTTTGCCAAGGGATGAAGCCCCCAGTGTTACTGAGACCAGGAAGACCCAGCAGGCTTAGCTCCCAATGATGTCTCTGGCCTTAGGTGACATCCCTGTCCTGCCTCTCATCTCAGCTACACCAGCGCCATCTGACTGAGGAGCCCTCACCACGATGCCCCTCCTTCTTGGGCCCTCCTCTTTCACCCTCTTGGCCCCCACCCATGCTTCTACTTGCAGCTTGAGCACCATTTCAGGCCTCTGCCTTCTCCTTAGTTGTGGAGATCCCTGCACCTTGTGCTTTCCACCTAGAAACTTGTCCCAGCTTGAGATTGCATGCTCATCCAGTGCCATTATTTTACCAATCTCTATCTTCCTAATACACCTAGCAGCTCTGTAAGGCAGCAGTGTCCCTCAGGGCCTTGCAGAAGCCCAGCATATAGCAGGCATCCACAAATATTTTTTAAATATTAAATAGGTCATGGGTTTAATACAGTGCCTAGTGCACAGTGTTTGGTGCACAGTTGTGTTTGATAAATAAGTTAATAGGACGTCTGCGTTTCTCCTTTGATTTGCTCCTAAACATGAACATACTCTTTGTGACAACAATAAAGTTGCAACATTAGTTTGAATTCTTTCCTCCTGGGAAACTCAAAGGTTTATAAGGCAACTGAATCCCTAGAAAGTTTTCTTTCTGTTACGCTGAAATCTGCATCATGGGACTGGCTTTGCTTTCTGGAGTTCCACTAGCCAAGTTTTTTTCCTTCCCTGTATGACGTGTTAGCTCCTGGAGGGGAGCCAGCGGTGATTCCTGAGTGCGGGCTCTAGGTTCCATGTGTCCTTTCCTCTGAACTGAGCTCTACTCGTTCCCAGAGCCATGTGTACCAAGCATGGATTCTGTACATGTCCCTCTTCACAGCTGCTGTAATTTGTGATTTGTAAGTTGCTCTTAAAATTCCTCTTCAAACACCTAAGTCATCTTTGTAGTCTAATCTGCTCACTAAAGTTGGAAGACACTTAAAAATAAAAGAAATAGACAAACAAATGAAGCACACAATTCTTGTAAAGTTCTGATATGGGGGCCATTCATGCTTCAAAGATCAATTTTTAAAAATAAAATAATGTTACCCTATATAGTCTGGAAATATTCATGTTCTATAAGCAATTTAACATTTATAAGTCCATCATAAGGAAACATCAGTGTAACATATGTCCCTATGTAGTTTACTTTTAAAGGTATTTGGTATAATATGAGCAAAAGAAAAATAAAAGGAAGTTACCATATCACCCACCAGGAAGAAACAAAGGGCTAAACAGACTGTCTTTTCTGGCCATTTCTGTTAACTCCCATAAATACCAAAGTACACATTCATTCTTCAAAAAAGGAAAGAAAACTACATGTGTGTACACAGACTACATAGACCTATAAATTTCTAACCACTAGGAATGTCCTTTCTCTGTCTCACTGTCACTGTCTCTCAGTCTTATTGGCTTTCCCTGGGACAGGTGTAGGGGCAGGTGGGCAAAGCCCAGGTCCTGGGAGCATTCAGTGTGGCTCCCTGCCAGGGAGGTAGTTGGTTCTTAACTTCCACTTTGTAGAGTGGTTAGTCTGCCCTAGCCAAGCCACAGGCCAAACACATAGCAGTTGTATCTGTGAGCAAGTGAAGGAAAACAATGAATAGATGCAATGGAATGGAAGATGCAAAGATGCAAAGGAAGAAAGATCGAGCAGACCCAGAGATAGATGAAATGAATAAGCAGAGCAAAGCAGATGTATCAGAAGTCAATGTTTGGGGCTGGGGATATAGCTCAGTGGAATAAGAGCTTGCAGGGTCCTGAGTTCGATCCCCAGTACCGCAAAGAAGTCAATGTTCACCAAAACGGCAGAACGTTGGAAGCCTCTTCTGCAAACTCAATTTTACCAAAATTACATGTGTATGGGCCAATTTTTATACACACTGATATTTAAGGGGCAAGAGTTGTTCATGTCCTTCATATAACAGAGTGGCTAAGAGCCATACTTAATATGCATAAGCAAGCAAGACTAGGTGCTTAACAGGAGAGACATTCATACAGTTTCTTTTACTTCTTTTTCTTTGTAGGACTTAGAGCGTTCATAAAATTATGAAACTACAAAATAGGGAGAAAGGTTTTCTTTTCCCCCCAGGGGAAAGCGTGAACACAGTCCCCCACTACCACAAATTATGCAGTGGAGTTTCCCACATTTGGGGAAATAGCAGGGGTCAGCACATCCAGAGTGCAATGGGTAAGCCTCACCCTGGGAAAACCACCTTCAAGATCATGGTACCTCCCCATGCTGGTTGAAGTCAGGTTTATGAGAGTTTACTGATGTGGTCTCAGTTTCCATGACAGCCCACAGCAGTGCCTGCCTGTGTCCCATGTCACCTCCACTCTCCAATCCTTGCCTGATGCTCTGACCAGATGTGAATTCAATCACACCACTCCCTGTGTTAAAGCACTTGCTCACCTGGTGTAGCTTCTAAGTTGAAATGACTTCATGACCCCATTCTACCTAACCTTCAGAAACTTGCTGCCATGCAAGCTGCACTCCAGCAGGGAGAGCAAGACCCTTTCTGCGATTCCTCAAACACGCCATGCTTTCCCTTCTTTACTTCCTGCATGTCACTAACACCTCCACACTCTCTCTGTTCTCTAGGAAGACTTCTCTACTCACTCTGCTAAGTTCAGTGACCTTTGTTTCCCTCTAGATTCCCATAGCACACTGGATATTCTTCCATCATGCCACTGTCTTCTTACACAACAAGCTTATTTAAGCCAAGTCACACTGCTTGTCATTTCTGTATATTTTTAGTACTTATTTATCCAGACATTTTTGGTCACAGTCTATGGACCAGGCACCATGGTATTTGCCAGGTGGTAAACAGGAAAAGTCCTAGCTCCCCAATGAAGAAGCCAATTAAACAAAGTACTGCAAGTAACTCCGGGTATTTAAAAGCAGTACAGTGGTATGCAACAATCAGAAACTGTGACTGAAGTTTCTGTGTGGTGGGATTAAGGGTCGGTGACACGATCTGAACGGAGGAGTGTTCAAAGTGTGTTTGCCTGGCATATGGTGGAGACAAACACAGTCACTACTCCGGTGGCTCAGCAGGAGGCCACTGCTTTCTGGAAGAAATGACAGGTAACTGATCTCCAGGGACAAGGGAATGCGTCTGGATAAAGGGAATCGGAATCAGGAGGAGCCTGGGTTCCAGGCCTGGGACATAGCAGGAGAGAAGCACAGGCAAGAAATAATCAGACACAGAAGAGCTGGGCAGGAGGTAGCTCCAGGAGGCCCAGGAAAGGGCTTGTTCTATGTCCTAAAGGGCACCAGAAAGCTGCTCAGTGTCTTTCTACAAAAGTCTAGGAATGGACCTTGTCTTTGACCCACCTCTGCTGGAGTCGGGGGTGATCCCTGAAGAACAAATACTCTTAAACAGTCTTTATTTCCCACTGCTTGTTATATTGCATTCAGCCCCGTATTTGAAAAGCTCAACTTCAAACGTAAAACACAAATACAGCAGCAACAAATAATGACCGTTCAGATTTACCATTGTCTCTAAAACGTCAACTGGTTCACGTCTGAACTGCTGCTTAAACATTAAACAAAAGCACAGGCTTCGGAGATGCAAATTTTGCCAAACTACATGGCTAAGACCTAACTCCCTCTGAAATATTTCATGAAGCTACCAGGAGTATTAACGACACACACAAATCAGGGTGTGCTAGTTTTATCGGAGGTGAAAAATGTTTTAAACATATTTAGATTTCTTAGTCAGAAGTCCGCTCAGCCACGTGTGACGGTGATGAGAATATAATGGAAACAATTTTCCTCTGTCTGCTCTGTCAGTGATAAAATATTCATGTTAAAGAGCTACTTTGAACACCTGGGGGCATCTTGCTGCGCTTTACAGATGGGCTTGTTTTTCTAACCTGTGTGCTCTCCTGCCCCCCAGCTGTATTAGTCTGAGTGTGTGTTCTATATGTGAGAACACGAAGCCCAGTAACTCTGTTGGCCTCTTCCACATGAGCTCATTAATGTGCAACTGCCCTTTGCAGAAAGTCCTGTTAGAAAAGTCTCCCTCGGAAAAGAATTCTTTACAATACAGTGGGTGTTTATGGGATGTTTACTTCCCGTGTGGAAAGTTCACAGTGGATGATGCACGACTGTCTACAGGTTCCTCACGCTGCACACATCCTAAGTGGCAATGAGAACATCGTCCTCCCCACCCCCCCTTGCCCACAGTGGAGGGTCTCAGCTGTCCAGGTGTCAGATGCTTGCATGGCAGGTGCAGACCCTCTGGTGTCCACCATGCTGTATCCAATCGACTTTCCAGCTCCTCTACAGTCTACCTAGGGGTTCCCCTTGGATCCAACCTCTTCGTGACCCCACCCCCCCATGATCATCACTGTGTGCCTGCTTTACTGCGGCACCCCTGAAGGACTCCACGACACCTTGTTCCCACTTCGTGCACAAGGCCACTGGGTAGCAGACCTGCAACACCTGGATTGCACATTCTCAGCCTGCGCGTGCCAGAAGCACCCCTTGAGATGAGGATGTGAGAACAATAGCTTCTCTTGGTGGCTCATCCCAGGAAGTCGGCCAGAGGATGGAGAAGCCAGGCAGGGAAGGTAGGTGGCTAATGGAGGGAGCGTGAATGGGCGAGTTGCCAGCTGAGCATTCTAGGCATCAGTGGAAAGTGCATGACTGGGAGGAAAGATGGAGTTGAAGGATTTAGATGCCAGTTCCCACTGGCCATTTATGGAAAGCTCCCCTGGGATGTTTATTCTCTGGGCAAAGATGTAGAACTGGCAGTTGGAAGTTGACCTCATGTGCTTTAATGGCAAAGCTAAAGGACGCATGGGTAGAGCAGTCACTGTTACTATTCTATCTAAACGTGCTGTTCCTTTGCAGTCATTGGTGTCCTCTGTGGCTATCAGCATACCACAGGTTTCTGTTTCATAGCCAGGATCTTAACTATACACCCAAGGAGGGGAAGGAAGACAGAGACAGAGACAAAGACCGACAAAGAGGAGGGGCAGTCAGGGGACAGAACAAATGACATAAATATAGACAAACTTCGTCCTCAACTCCACTCAGTAAGCAAATGTGATGGAAACAATACACAGTGACAGACAAAATTTGGCTGTTCCCTCAGCATTTCACTCCTGGGCCTCTCAGATTGTGAGTGCTTATCTAAGAGGACTTTAGCGGTTAGTTGCAGGAACTTCCATATTTTTCAGACAAAATGCGAACTATCTTCTCTGGTGTTAAGTGGAGAAAAGGGACTCTCCCCAGGCTGGAAAGAAGACTGGCAATGCTGGTCTTCTTGGAGACAGCACAATTTCCAAAGTGGATTTTTCCTCAAAATTAATGAATTCACTGGACAAGTATTTACTAAGCGCATAAAATTTGCCAAACTGTTCCTGGAACGGAAGAGTGAATCACCACTACCACTCACAACAAAGCTCTCTCCTTTCCCATATTCCCTGATTTCCCTGGAAAGTTGGGGATCTACAGAAGTCTTAACTACCTACACGGCCACTTCTCTGTGATGTGACTGGAACCTCACTTCTGAGGCAAAGCTAGGGGATAAAAAAAACCAGAATCAGAGAAACCTGCCACTATTGGTCTCACATCTCAGGTTTGACTTCTCTCTGTCACTCACCCACCCTGTGGGCTTCAGCTTTCACAGTTCCCACAGTGTGCAAGGAGGTGCTCTTGGGTACTCGTGTCCAAAGCTTTGGGCTTATTCCAAGGTCTGGTGTGTCAGATCACACTTCATTTTGAAAAATTTTTTTACTAACTTTAAATAGAATAGGTTCATTTTAGAAGACATATTAACATACAGAAGAGCAATTTTATTCACAATCTTATGTTGGACACACAGAAGAATATTTTGCTCCTTCTAGGTTTTCACGCATGTCTCCGTACATTATGAAGATGGGAGGGTCTGGAGGAGTTTATAGTTTGCCTTTTGAACCTATTGACACATTCTGTGTTCATCCCATCCATGTTGCAAATTCCACAAACAAAATTTTTAGCAGTTGTTCAGTGAAGCATGTTAAACTCTTCCCTGGTTGGTACAGTAATGTTTACCTGACTCCAATTGTTTGTTACTATAAATGAAATATAAATAAGATGGCACAATCTATAAAGTTCTATTTGCTTGCTTGTTTCTTCTCTAGTGAGGATTCCTTAGAGTGGATCAGTAGAAGTGCAATTGCTGGGTCAAAGGTCCTATGACATGTTGCTAAGCCATCAGTCACACTGGAACTGGTGTCATCCTGCCAATGCAGCAAGTCTGTCTGATCATCATGTAAACATGGTATGGTCTATCAGGACACTGTGGCTTCATTTGCATGTTCTTCCTGGACCTATTCATGCCTCTGTCATCCCTGGACCTGCCTGGGAAATGCACATGAGCACACACACACACACACACACACACACACACACACACACACAGTGCCTAGTATGGACACATTATGTAGGTTGCTGTCCAGGTCAGGGTGAGATGGTGGTTTGAGGATAATTTCTATTAACTTCTGGTTTCTGATGCTAGGTTCCATCCATATGGAAATGCAGCCTTCATCAAAAAAATTTAATAAATAGTATATATGTAATGAACACTATCTAATATATGGCAAGCTGATATCTTTTCTTATTCCAAGGGCACTTTTGAGGTTTTCTCCTTAGGATGACCTTGGAGAAGATACAAGTCTTGCCTTTTCACTTAGCTTCTGGTGCACTGAATCATCAGGGTGGCAGGGACAGTGCTCTCCCTGGCAGCCAAGTCGCCTCATTAAGGGGCAGGAGACAGTGCTGGCTGTTGATGTGGGTAGAGTGGCCACCTGCAGTGAGGTTCCACATCACATGTGTCAGCTCAGGAGAGATCCAGATGATGGAGGATGGCGCTGAGTTACCCCAGGGTGGACTTGGAAGAACAGCATATGACTTTATCAAGTAGAAAACCAGGGGCTTCTTTACCTCGCTCCCTAAGGAAAATGGAAACATGAAGCTTCTTAGATGGGCTAACCAAGGGGACTCAGGCACCCCAGCACCTCAGATAATTCTGAGCCCTCCTCGAGAATGGCGTGTGTCTTCCTCAGTTACAGTAACAGAGGGAGGGAACACAAAGCACTGAAGCCATGTGGAAGACAAAACTCAGTCTCTGGATTTTGAGCTTTCAAGACCCTTGCTTCTCCTGCTTTTGTTTGCTTGCTTTGTTTTTGGTTGACTTCTTGATGTCAAGGCTGCACAGGTTTAAATTAGAAAGCTATTTCCTTTACTGGCTGCCAAAATCAAGTGTTCCTTTTGTCCACCCAATTTTTAAATATCCTCTGTATAGTAGAAATTCAAGATTATTTTGTTTAGGAAGCTATTTTTCAATATTTATCCCATATTTTCCCTTCTCTCCCACTATAAATTTCTTCTCTTTCAGATACTCCTCCCATAAACCTCTGGTCCTATTCCTCTTTCTCCTGTTGTGAAGACATTTTAATTAAGACACCAGGGTTATGTTAACCTACTTAGGCAATAATCTCTCTTTTATGTAGCTCTTTTCAGCAAATTCCTGATTCAGCAAAGTGTCTTTCATTGCACTCCTGCTGTGTCTCTCTCCTCCCTTTGTTCTGCTTTTTGTTGAATTACAGATCCTCACATTTTAATTCAGCCCCAACCCTCAATCCCACACTATGCAGTTTACATGAATAAATTCGTCTTCACAGTGATGTGTGCAGTGTCGCCTATCTCCCCACATCATTGATTACTGCGTCCTTTGAAGGTTCAGAGGTGCGTTGGATCTACCATGAAAAGGCAAGAAAGAAAAAAGCAGAAAACACATTTGATATTCTTCAACATCTGAGGTTTCTCTGGGCCCAGTGGTTTGATGTCAGGATGGTAAAACAATCACTTAGAGAAGAGGAGAGAGTGTGTGGTAAATATTCAATCCCCATGTAATACTCATTCTTCCTTAAAAGACAGAAGAATCAGGTTGCTCCTTCGCAATCAGGGTTGGCAAATACAAAACCCGTCTGATAATGGAGCTCAGAATATCTGCTGTGGGACCAAGAGAGTGTCCCAATTCTCCCGTGAAGCTGCACCATAGGAAGGGACCATTCTGTTTCATTTATTTTGCAGTATTTCTTCACACTGTAGACTGTTTTACCAGCAGGAAAGTATCATTGAAAATCAGTGACTTCGGTGAGACTTCCGGGAAGATGGCGACCAGGTGAGCGGCAGAGGGAATCTCTCCCAGAGACCGATCCTTTGCGCGCGGGTGCCCGGTCCGTGGATGCAAAATTCCAACTGATCGGGCTGCTATCCGTGGCATGAGCATTAAAGGGCCGGCTGGACAAGCCGGATGGCGAGAAGTGGGCGGATCCTGAGAGCTGGGCGCCCGAGAGATCGGTGAGGCGCTTCGGCCGCAGCTCGGCTCAAATCGCGTACAGCCGAGAGAGCGATTGCGGTGGAAGGAAAGCCTCCAACTCCTGAACCCGATCGGCTCGGAGACGGCTGTAACCAGGATTTGTTGGAGGCAGCGGAGCAGAGGAAACTCAGAGAACAAGCTACTGGGACAGATTGTGCCAATCTGGTCAGCGTTCCGGGATCCCGCTCAGAGCCCCGCCCCCGCAGCTGGCGCTGCGCAAACTGGAGCGGCTGCGATCAGCGGGATTTCTGAGTCGGGGAAAAAACTCGATCCACGGAGAAACATCTGAATGGCATTCCTGCCTGCAGGATCCCAGGGTGAGTTGAGTGGGTGCTCTAACCAGTTTTTCCTGAGTCGGGAAGAAGCTCTGCAAAGCGACTGACATCAAAGCAGCTTTAAGGACTGCGGGATCTCCCAGGTAGGAAGAGCTACCTAGGCGCCCCTAGGGGATTTGTGACGGGGAAGGAGCTCCACCCAGGGAGGAGCACCTGAGTGGCCTGTCTGCAAGATGCCTGGGGTGGCGACCTGATTATACGCCCCAGCCAGGGCTCGGGGTAGGGAGTAGAAGCGGAAATCTCAGCAGACAGCTTAAGGGACATTCTCCCAAAGAGAAGGAATCATTGGAGCAGCCTCTGCAGCAGACCTTTGCCTGCTGAACTGCCTGGGGAATTTATAGCTCCACAGTTTGAATCTGATACCCAAAAATGGGAAAACAGAGGAACAAAAC
>PVLD010013245.1:0-56830 GCA_004027595.1 Dinomys branickii | reverse complement strand
TAAGCTCTTTTATGGCCTGTTGGAGTTGTTTCATTTCGGATGCAATCGTTTCATAACTTGCAGGTATGTGATTTCCTGGTTCCCCTGTATCCTCACATTCAAAACTTGTTCTGGGTGGGGTTGAGTTTTGAGACTGCGTTTTGTTCCTCTGTTTTCCCATTTTTGGGTATCAGATTCAAAATGTGAAGCTATAAATTCCCCAGGCAGTTCAGCAGGCAAAGGTCTGCTGCAGAGGCTGCTCCAATGATTCCTTCTCTTTGGGAGAATGTCCCTTAAGCTGTCTGCTGAGATTTCCACTTCTACTCCCTACCCCGAGACCTGGCTGGGGCTTATAAACAGGTCGCTGCCCCAGGCATCTTGCAGACAGGCCACTCAGGTGTTCCTCCCTGGGTGGAGCTCCTTCCCCCCTCACAAATCCCCTAGGGGGGCTTAGCTAGCTCTTCCTACCTGGGAGATCCCGCAGTCCTTAAAGCTGCTTTGATGTCACTCGCTGGGCAGAGCTTCTTCCCGACTCAGGAAAAACCGGTTAGAGCGCCCACTCAACTCACCCTGGGATCCTGCAGGCAGGAATACCGTTCAGATGTATCTGTGTGGATTGAGCTTTTTCCTGATTCAGAAATCCCGCCGATCGCAGCCGCTCCAGTTCGCGCAGCACCGGCTGCAGGAGCGGGGCTCTGAGCGGGATCCCGGAACGCTGCCCAGATTGGCGCAATCTGTCCCAGTAGCTCGTTCTCTGAGTTTCCTCTGCTCCGCTGCCTCCAACAAATCCTGGTTACAGCTGTCTCCGAGCTGATCGGGTTCAGGAGCTGGAGGCTTTCCTCCCGCCGCAATCACTCTCTCAGCTGTATGCAATTTGAGCCGAGCTGCGGCGGAAGTGCCTCACCGATATCTCTCGGGCGCTGAGCTCTCAGGATCCGCCCACTTCTCACCACCCAGCTTGTCCAGCCGGCCCTTTAATGCTCATGCCACGGAGAGCAGCCCGATCAGTTGGAATTTTGCATCCACGGACTGGGCACCCACGCGCAACTGATCGGTCTCTGGGAGAGATTCCCTCTGCCGCTCACCTGGTCGCCATCTTCTCCGGAAGTTCCCAGGTGGACATTTCTGTACTTAAAGCATTTGTCTCCGCTGTGGGCCCCGCGGCTGCTCCGCAGTGGGCCCCATGGCTGCTCCACAGTGGGCCCCGCAGCTGCTCTGCTGTGGGCCCCGCGGCTGCTCCGCAGTGGGCCCTGTGGCTGCTCCGCTGAGGGCACCTCACGGACTGGACCTGCCCCCACCCATAGCACAACGACAGGGTAGAGCTGGGCGGTCCACTGTGAGCATACGTGCTTTCCCACCTCCAACCATGGCAGTTTGTATATACCCGTGTTTGTTATAATATAGTCTGAGGCAGCTATATCTCTTCCCAAGGCGAGAGTCCAAGGATATAGATAAACCCAGGAGTACAGTTATTATCACAGGGAAGATGACTGATTGAGTGGTAGGGCCACAGAGATGAGGGAGGAGAAAAATTGAGTGATCAAATGGGCCATCATCTGTGTAACTGAGTAACAAAGGTGAAGGTAACATTATGTAGGACAGCATCCAGAGGTAATTTCCTTCTATGTTCTCTATAATTCTGTATTTCCTCAATCGTTTTTGTATTAACAGAAGTGAAGATAACTTTATATTACACAGCATCCAGTGCAAATTCCCTACTATCTTCTCTATAATTTGGTATTTCCTTTAATGTTTTTGTGGTAACTAATGTGAAGATAACATTATGTAATACAATATCCAGTGCTAATTCCCTACTATATTCTGTATAATTTTGTATTTTCGGTATTGTTTATGGCTTATTCTGGTTCATATGTCTCCATTCTTTTGTCTTTAAAATAAAATTTAAAAAAATAAATAAAGCATTTGTAACATAACCTACTTGAAAAGGTAAGGCAAGGGGACTAACAGAGTTCCTAAACTGTCACGCCGAAGGCCCCAAACATCCACAGGGAGTGGCCTCAGGACAACAGTTTGCTCTCATAAGAACTGACTCAGGGTACTATGAGAATGTCTCCATCCCTTGCACTGATATATGGTGATGATTATTTTATAGGTATTGACCATGTGGAGAAGAAGACTACCTTCACCTGCTCTCAGTGACCCAGCAACCCCCAAAGAGGTCCAACCTCTTAAAAGCCCACCACGTAAATTACCCTGCTGGGGACCAATCTTCCAACCCATAATCCTCTGGAGGACAATCATAGCACTGCCCACCTTCAGGGTCTTCCTGGATCCTAGGGGACAAGTCTGGTGCTGACACTGGCATCCCTTTGCAGCAGAGGCTCTAGTCAGAAGGAGCAGGCGGGTTTGAGGGAAATGACAAGTCTTTGCTTTGTAGACATTGCAAAAGAAAGCCCTCTGCCCTGTTAGATCAGAGACAAAATCAGAATAGTTCTAGATAGAAATAAAAATCTCAGAGACCAGCGGGTACTGGGGGATAAGAATGGGCTGGCTGTGGGATTCAGCCTCCTGAGAGCTAAGAAGGGACTTCGCACCTGAAAATCCATTTTAAAAAAAGATACTCTTCATTCATGCCAGCCTCAAAAAGATAAGTCTTCCTGTGCTGCCAACAGGGGCTGGAATCAACCTGCATGTGGTTCCTGAATCTGTGGCCAGACCCTGGTGGTGAACACACGCTGACAACCAGGAATAGGCCCATGGCTCTGCAACCTGACCTCATAGACATTGTGTCTGGACACACAAGCTTAATGATGCTGGCTTGGCCATGAAATCTTTGACCAGGCTCCGGCCCCTGCTGGGTGTGTGAATACCTCCTGTCGTGGGGCAGGGAGCCTTTGCTCCAGTTCGGCAGCTTGTTTCCTGCCACTGGGAGAGACAACCCCAGCATGGCTAGCCTCGCTCATGCTTCTCTGTGCTGCTGCTTGTCTTCTCAGACAGTGATTGACTCCTGACACCAGTTCGGATCAGCCAACTCAGAATTCCTTCCCAGGACTCCTCTAGGCTCCTTTTCCACAATCCACAAGGTCAACACCTGTAAAATAATTACCACTCTATATGTAAATTGATTTGCTTTTTCCATAAATGGAGACCCTTGCTGGATATCTCTAAGTGCTCTATGTATGATGCTGCCATTTGAGTGGAAAATGAACCTCTAGTTCCTGTCTTTAATATATGATAAGTATTCAAGGTTTAAGAATATTGGTTTATTGATAAAACATGTTTAATTTGTAATAAACTTTTGTTCTGGAATTATTTTAGACTCAGTGAAAAGTTATGAAGAAAGTAAGAGCTTACCCTCCCCTGTCCGTTTTTGGGGTTGCTGAAGATTAACCCTAGCCCTTCTCACATGCTGGGCAAATGCTTTATCACTGAGCCACAACCCCAGTCCTTGTTTTCCCTGTTAACATCCTGCCTACCCGCGGTCCATTTGTCAAAGTAAAGGAACCATCATAACACATTTCTACCAACAAGACTCCATGCTTTGTTCAGATTCCGTAACTGTCCTTTATCTGTTCCAGGATCCTGTCCAAGATACCATAGTGCCTTTAGTAATATCACTGCTTAATATCAGAGTACTTTAGTTCAAGGCACTAAAAAAAAACCGGAAAGAATGACTAGCATTGATTGGAGGATCTTTTACAGGGAATACATTTTTCCTCCTAATAATGACTAAAATTTGACTGACATTCATCATCTTTGGTTGTGAGCAACAGATGGTATCAATTTGTTATTGGTATAATAGAGCTTCCGTAGGACTAACTGTCCTATATGAGTTTGAATCCAAGGATTTCTGTTTACTAGTTTAATGTCCCCTAAGATAAAACTCTGTACTTCCCATTCCTTCTACAGAATACACACAGGACCCTCACGTATGTACACTACGTGTGTAATAGATGACGCATGCATGCGTGTCTGTATATGCCTCAGTCTTTCTTCCTATGAACATTCATCTTTCCTGTCATACTGAGTCACAAAATGCTATATAGGTTTTTCAAAACTATGAAACTCTTCCAAAGTTACTTATTTATAATAAAATACTTTAAAAAGTTAGGAGAGGCATTGTTCTAAAATATGTACAGGCTAATTTTAACAATTATCATCGCTCCCAGGGTATATGCTACTTTCGGTAAACATAGAAACTCCACTGAAGAACCGGAGCTTGTCAGAGCTAGTCTCCCCAAAGAAAGAGTGCTAAAGAGGTCTTTACTCTGATTAAATATATTGTAGTATTATAGTTTAGATTCCTTTGCTAGAAGCAAAAAATGCACAGTATAGGACCAAAAAAGAAGGGTATAATTTTTGGGGGGGGGTGGGGAAAAAAACATTTTTTCTCCTCCCTAAGACCTGCACAGGTAATTCTATGAATGAAAAATTAGAACCAAGAGGCAATTTTTAAGGAACTGGGAGTGGTTACTTAAGAGGAGGTAAGACAACTAGAAGGGGACCATGACTGTATTTCCTGCAGGACCGGGGCAGAAAGAACTACAGCGCTTAGCCAGTGGCTTAGGTTAGACTTGGCCAGGAAAGTGTCTGTGTTTTCAAGGAAGCACTCCTGCCTGTAGTCCCTTTTAAGTGTGAATGTGCAAGACCAGTACTGATCCTTTTGTTTGTTCCAAGGTACCATGTCCAACATTGGGACAAATTGTGCCGGGGAGGGTGTGGGTGACAATGTGACAGCTCTGTTTCCAGAAGCTTGGCTTCCTATAAAGGTGGTTAATTGAGCGAGGTGTTTCTAACTAAAAACAAGGCTTTGTTATAACAAATGAGGCTAGCACTACCTGATACTATTAACTTTGTATTTAAATAAGGTATGCTTCTAAAGGCTAAGGAAATGTAAAACTAAGGTCTAATTGGATGCTTCCCTTCCCTATGTAAAATTCTTAATGACCATTTAGTTGAATTTTGTTTGTGCTTTTTCTCCTTCAAGGTAAATAGAACTAGTATGTTCCCAATGTTTAGGCCATATGTGCATGCATATGTGTGCATGTGTGCATGTGTGGATGTAAACACATGCTGGTTTAGATGTTTGGGGATTTGGGGATAACTAAGCCTTAACAGCCCCGCAGGTAAAATTTCCCACAAAGGAAAAATGGTCTGTTTTCACCACAAGATATTGTACCTTATTCCTTTCGCGTCCTCAGCCCCTTTCCCCCCTTTCCATCCTTGAGTCCAAGTGTAAAGACCACTTCTCTCTGTCCTGCGGGAGTGTGTGCCAGCTGGGTGAACCTGGTGACATAGTCCCAGCCTCTCAATCAGATGGGAGTCATTTCTCTTTCTCTGGGCCTGACCGAGGCTCTGACTTTATCTCTGAGAGGCATCTCCAGCCTGACCCCTGCCATCTGGTGTTGCTAGTAATTTGCATTCAGCCCTTGAGTTTTGCTCATTAAACACCTTCCTTGGCAGCCCTGTCGCTCTCCTGCAACTTTTACAGCTTGGCCCTGGGTACAGGCTACTTCCAGCAGAGCCTGAAGGTACAAAATCTCAGTTACAGCAGAGCATTTTTCAGAAAAAGGAATCAAAGAAGGTCATGAGATTTTTTTATGCAGATTTAAGTGATTTGTCCACAATCTTAAGGGTAAGATGTGGGACTATATTTTTTGATGTTTCTCTTGTTCTCTTCCTCTTCCTCCCCCTCCTCCTCCTCCTCCTTCTAATAATAATAATAATAATAATAATAATACTTGCTAGGGTGCTTTTTAAAAACTACATAAACAAGTAGGAAAAAAAGAGTGACCCATAATTTTACTGTTCAGAACATTCTTACTGGCATAACTTTTTAATAGAAAATGGTAACATAGTTATATAATTCAAACAGTGCAGAATGATATAAAATGGATATTGAAAAACTTTATACACGTAGAAAGATAATAAAGAATTTTTGTTTGCAGCTATCCACCTAATACCCTCTGGAGAGAGGTCAATACCAACATACACAGGCTTCCTCTCCTTCTGTCATTTGCAGAGCAGTTCATCTGATGGACATGTGACTGTTAATTTCGCCAGTCTCCTGATGAGGTACGCATTGCTCATTTCTGGTTTTCTGCTGCAGTGGATCTGCAGTGGACATCCTTATACCTATGTCCTGGAAAATTCTTGCATATACATCTGGATAAATTAATACCCATAGTGGAGATACTGGAACATAGTAAATATGCATTTTAAATTTGATGAACAGATAATGCCATACTGTCTCGTAAAAAGGCTGTATAAACTTACACCCACAGTAAGAGCACAGAAGAGCCATTTGCCGTGCATATGAGTTTTTTTCTTTTTTAATCCATTCTGGAAGTTGTTTTGCTCTGAGCCCGAATTTGGAATTCAGGGCTTTTTTTCTTCCAAATACAAAATCGATTGCCCCAACAACAGTTATCAAACAATCTCTGCTTTCCTTAGAGATCTCATGTGTACTCTCGTTGTCCCCTCTTTATGCTGATGACTCTCAAATACACATTTCCACGGGCGACTCCCCATCTCACGTAGCAGCCACCTGTCTACTGTTACAGCCACCAAGTAGCAGGCACCTGCCTGCTGACAGCTGTCCTCTCCAGCAATAGATGGATGTAACCCTGGGGCTGTGAATTATTGTCCCCCCTGCCAAAGCTGCCCTTGCTCACCTTCTTTCTCAAGTGATGGTGCTGTCATTCAGTTACTCAGACCAAAGCACCAGCAGTCATTCTTTTTTTTCTTTGGCGGTACTGGGGATCGAACTCAGGACCCTGCGCCTGCTAGGCAGGCGCTTATTCCACTGAGCTGTATCCCCAGCAGTCATTCTTGATCGCTTCCTTTTTCTTTTCTTTTACCTCTAGCCCACCAGAAAACCGGAACTATGTGACAGTCGGTTCTACATCACATTTGCTACATCCCCACCACCTCCTCACTCTTTTCACCAGTACCAACTCTTGGGTGGCCCATTACAAGGTAGTTCAGCTTGGCTTGTGCTACTAGAGTAGAATACCTCCTCCGGTGAGGCCTCCTCGCTGTGTCAGAAAATGGCGAAAGGCATCACTGTTGAGAAAACGGAAGTGAACAAATTCAGGTCTTTCTCCTTCTTATAAAGATGCTAATCCCATGATGGAGGCCCCACCCTTGAGACCTCATCAAATGCTCCTTTTCCAAATATCATCAAAATAGAAATTTGGGGATTAAGTTTTCAACACATGAATTTCTGTGAGATGCATTCAAAACACAGGTCAGAGGAAACTGAATTACATTTCTGTTCTTCCTAGAGCCAGAGCCCTCTCTCTGCATAGTAGCTGGAGTCAGTTTTTTAAACGCTAAACAGATACATCACTCTGCAGACTAAAACCCTCTGATAGTTTTCCATTTCAATTAGCATAAAATCCGGGGTCCTAGTCAGTCCCTGCAAGACTTCTATAATCCAGCCCATGCCCACCTTCCTGGCCCCTTTTCTGTCATCTACAACCTTTCTGTTGTACGTGAAAGTCCTGTCAGTGGGGTGGGGGGTGGATCTCAGCCTCTGCTTTTGCTCTTTACCTGAAATGTCCTTGTTCTAGGCCATCTTTATGTGGCCTGTTCTTAAGGTCTCGACGCTGTCATTTTCATCATTCTTGATATCATTGTCTTGCTTGGTTTCCCTACAAATAACACTTCATGGATTTTGTTTGTTTACTTAGTTAAGGGCTGGAGTTTTTATATGTTTTGTTTGGTGCCATTTATTTGATGTCTTGAATAGTACTTGACACTAAGTCAGCACTTGGGCTTATTTCTGGAATTTTATTTTGCATCAAAGTCCTATTTGTTCAACACACTCCTTTTATTTTTGTAGTTGTGTAATGTTTTCATGCTTGTAAGCTCAGGCTGTCTCTGCCCCAAGCCCCACAATTTCCTTTCCTTTGGTAAGTTTTCTGGCCATTATGTTTCTTTTTCTAGGGAAATTTTCCTAAAGTACTCCTTGTTGGCATTTTAATTGAGTTCGCATTGAATTTACAGGTTAATTCAAAGGAGAAAAAAAAAATCACTGAACTGTTTTAGTTAAAAAACAAGCTATATCTTTTTCTTAACAATTTCTTCTAGGGCCTGGATAGAATTTGTAATATGGAACCTGGGAACATACATGAACGTAACAAGAACACTAAAATGAATCTTTTGTATCTTTCAAAGCCTCAAAGCCATAGAGCCAACTCCTTGGACTTGTGACCATGCTTCTTCTCGCTCGTCCTCATCTCCTATACCTCTCACAAAATTTTCAAACAAATCTTGCTCATCATAGCATTTCACCTGTGTTTCATCATATATTTGTAAAAAATGAAGATTATGTAACCAGAGTACCGTTACTATGCCAAAAATTAACAATATATTAGCAGTAGCTTTAAAGGTATGTTCTAGTAAGTCAAACCCGTTTCTTAATGAATATCAAAATTATATTTAAATATATTGCTTATTGAACACTAATATATCAAAGCTTTAAATTTTTTTCATTTCTCTTGAAAATAAGAATAATGTTTTCTATTATTTTTTAAACTGGTATTTTTGTATATTTTAAAGCTAAGACTTTCATACATTACTTTGTAATCTGTGACTTTATGGACTTTTCCTATCAGTTCTAGGCTTTTCCAGTCTGATGCCTGTAGTTGCAGGGCTCTAGAATAAATAGGACAAGGGCCTAAACACCTGAATCTGCACACCTGGCGGGTGTACACAGGGTTGTGGAGTCAGTACAGTGAGTGAAGCTAAAGGGGTCTAAAGCTGTTGGATACCAGAAGGAATTTCATTCATTTGATGTGACACATAAAGTAGGCAAAATGATGTATTCACATAAATGCAAGAGAAGTCTGTGCACAAGTCCAAACTAAGCTGCCAAGTTTTGATTGAGGAATGAGAGTACAGAAATGTCCACAGCAAAACCAGGTTAATAAGTAAAGGCTTTCAGTGCGTGATGGCCCAAGTCTGGCAGAGAAACGCAAGAACACGTACTAGTTTGCTCAGGTCACCATAACAAAATAGAACTTGGCCAAGTTCTTTGCCTCTTTATAAAGAGGGCTGCCTTTCCGCTCGCTTCCAATCACATATTCCTCCTTCCAAGACACCACAACAGTGATTTTTAATATCTGTATTTATATCAACCTTCTATTTATGGCAGTCTAGGGTTTTTCCAGCATGAATCTTAAAACCCATCCAGCCTCTGCCCATCACTCAGTTCCTAAGGTACTTCTATACTTTTAGGCATTTGTTATAGCAGGGCCACATTTCTTAGTACCAAAATCTGCGTTAGCTCAAGCTGCTGTCACAAAATACTGCAGGGGCTTAAACAATAGAAACGTACTCTCTCACTGTTCCGGAGGCTGGAAGTCTGAGGTCAGGTTGCCAACGTTTTTGAGTTCTAGCTCTCTCTCACTTTCTCTTCCCAGTCTGTCTTTGTCCAGTCTCTGTCTGGCTCTCTCCTCCACCCCACCCCCAACCCCCCGCAGCTTGCTACCTTCTCAGTGTCTTCTTACATGGCAGAGAGAGATGAGACGAGCTTTGGGATCTGTGGGAACCTCTTCCTGTTATGAGGGCACTGGTTCTATGAGATCAGAGTCCCACCTTCACGACCTCATATAACCTCAGTTGCCTCCATAAAGGCTCACGGGAGAGTTGAAGCTTCAGTGTACAGATGGGAGGGACACACTTCAGTCCACGGCAACATTCAGCCTTGGAACTACATGCCCACAGTTCCTTCTTGGAAATCCTCAGATCCGGATGTGTTTTAGAACTCCGCTTTGGGGGGTCTTTGGAAAGGTCACATGTTACCTACTCGATGTTGTGGAACACAGCCGCACAGTGTAGTGCTGTTACAGGCGCAGGCGTGGGATGAACAGGGACTGTAAATGGCCTCAGGAGGCTGCGATGAGGTGAAGCTTTGCACCGCGTGCCCTCCGAAACAAATTCAGTGGCCAAAGCTTTTTGGATTTGGGAGTTGCAGGCAGCATATGTGGACCTGGTATTACAAAACAGTTCCCCTGGGGAGACAATAAAGAGGGAAACAGGGCTGACTGCCTTCTCATTAGATTGGTTCCTGTTGACCTGGTTCACCCCAAAGTCCCAGACCCTGAGGGTATCCGCTGGAGCATAACAGCACCTTTGGCTCCACAACAATCAGTGCTTTGAGCTGCCTCTTCCCCCACCTGTGCCCACACCCGCGGGTGAGGGGCTGAGCCTCTTCCCCTCTTCGGTCCCTGCTCACCCTGGGCTCGCGCTGGCTACAGCAGGGCAGGCCGCTCACCTAACACCACCTGAGCCCTGCCTACCCTGGGATGGCTCAGCAGGCGGTATTCTCACTCCAGGAAGGTGAGAAAAACGTCTCAGGAGGTGCTGATTACCTCCTAGGGTTCATCCCTTTCTTTTCTCCTCAATGAAGATTGAATGAATGTAGGACAATGTTGACTTAATATCTGCTTTGCTTTAAGCAGGAGGTAGCCAGCCAGGTCAGGACTACTCTTTCAATGCTTTGTGTTGCATTTAAAGGCCTCTCTGGGGTAATTAGCATTTTAGGTTGCCCAAGCAGCAGCATGGAAGGCATCCAAAGGATGTTTCTGGCCTGGGAACTAAATGGCCCAGCGTGTGTGGGATTCAGGATGAATTTGTCTAGATGCTATTTCCAGATGAAGCCACATCTAGCCACAAGGTATACTGATGTTCAAACAAAACCATGGGTCCAGCCAGCTAATATATATATATATATATATATATATAGAGAGAGAGAGAGAGAGAGAGAGAAAGAGAGAGAGAGTCTAATTCTCCTCTTGTGACTGCATTTTGCTGAACAATGTCACGGGCAGTTTTACCCTTGGTTTCCTAGGTGGAACTAACCCTGACCTCTGAAATTCTCCCCTGTTACCACAGAAGTTTCTGGAACCTTCTCTGGCCCACTGCTCTCTGGTCCAGTGAGACTCCTGGAAGGTTATGATGTTCTCTTTGTGAATCCAGTTTACTATAATCTCTGTTCAAGAAGATGGAAAACATACTGTGCTATTTTTCTGCTCCAGTAGTCAATGCTAATGCATCTCTGAGTGGGGTCTCAGCTTCAGAGTCCTTCCTGAGGAAGAAAAACTCCCTAGGTCCATCAGAGCTATTTAGGTGCTGGCAGTGCCATCAAAAACATCACTCAGGTCATTTGAGATGTTGTTTCCCGTCCCCACAATTAGTTATTCCATGACTTTTAGAGCCAAGTGTCAGAGATAAGTCTGGTAAAAATATCATTTGGGATCAAAACTAAGTTCAGCTCCTATGTGCAAATTCCTGAAGTGGCTGCCGAGAAGTAGGACAGCGTCCAAGTGGTAAGTTGGGGACAGCAGTGCACGTAGGGTTGTGTTCCAGCTCAGTCCCAAACCAACCCAGCCAGTTCCTCACGAAGCTGCCATTTGCTTATCTCATAGAGACCTGAGTTGTTGGGTAACCTTGCACACTGCTCAGGACTGGGAATTTGCTAGATAGCCTCAGGATGTACTCAGTAAATGCTACCTGCTGCTGCTGCTACTGGTGGTGCTCAGTGTATTGGCTTCCTGAAGCTGCTATAACAAATGACCATAAATCAGGTGACTTAAATTCACAGACATCTTGTCCCAGTTCCAAAGGTCCCAAATCAAAATCAGAGGGTCGGCAGGGATGCACCCCCTCTGATACAGCCCTAGGGGAGGGTCTGTCTTTGCCAATCCCTGCTCTGTGGTCGTCTGTGTTCCTTGGCTGTGGTTGCGTCACCCCCGTCTCCTCTGCTGCCTCCTCCTCTCTGTGTCTTATCCTCTGCGTCTCAGTCCAGTCTCCCTCTCTGCCTCTCTTAGAAAGATATATTTTATTGTATTTGGGAACATGTGGACATCAAAGATAAGCACCTCCTTTCTAGGTACTGAACTGTGTCACATCTGTAGAGACCCTTCTTCCAAATAAGGTGAAATCCACACGTTCCTGGAATTAGGTTGTGAAGATCTTTTTGGGGTCCCTGTCCAGTTCTCTGTTCCCAGTAAATATCACTAGTGATGATAGTGACGATGATATGCAATAAATGCCTCTCATGGCGGTAAGGGCGCTGATGATGACCATGATGACGGCAATCACAAAGCAGAACAACCTGGGGGGTTTGTAGGGAGTGGTCAGAAATGGCACCACCAGGGGGCCTGGGCTCTGAGCTGACTCAGTTTCCTGCCCTTCACTTGCATGCTGATTGGTGCGCCTGCTTCCTCTGTGCTGATCCTTGGTGGCTTTCTGCCCCCAGGACTGTTAGGCTCCTGGGCCAGCTCACATGAGCCAGGACATAGAGGCATTGTGCCATTCCTCAGGCCAGTGGCCAGCCTCCCCTGTGAGGGCTCAGCATGATGATGCTTCCAGGAGGCATTTCGCACATCTAGGCCCAGACAGAACCCACCGCCAGCAGTTGAGAGGAGCTGTGGTACTGCGCATGATCCTGTGGCTGCATCCAACTGGCTCTCGCCCAGGCTGTCTGCGGACACTCTGCCCATAGCCAGGCTCAGGCGCTGGAGAATCAGCGACTCCCCCAGGCTACTCTGTGGAACAGCTCCCCCTTCCAGCTGTCAGCGCTACTGTCCTTATGACTGCTGGGTGGCTGTGGTTTGGTGCCTTGACCCATAACTTGATTGTGGAAAGAGACAACTCTGGATCAGGCAAGGGCCTTGGTGTGCAAAGTGAAATCCTCTGAGGATGCACAGGGCAGGGCCCTGCTGTGCGGTCCTTGATTGGATGCAGGGTTTTCCGGCCCTCTGCCTGCTCAGATACAAGGTGGGGTGGGGAAGAGCACAGGCGTTGGGGAAGGGATGCTTTCCTTTCTCCTTCACTGAAAAAGCTTGGTGGCCATTCTACCTCCCCCAGTAGTGAGCTCAGAATGGACCCCTCTGTGAGCGTTTGTCAGCCTCAGGGCTCAGCTTCCTCGGAGGAGCTGCCTTCTTAGCACAGTTTGGAAGACGCTGCAGAGAAGCTGCTCTCCAGTTCCCGTGCTCACTCCCCGTCCAAGAATCAGTGAAGGACAGTAAAGAGGAGTTAGAAGACTTGGACTCTAGTCCCAGTTCTGCCCCCACAGTCCAAAAACATTGAGGAAATCTCTTAAATGCTGAGTTTCAGATTTCTGCCCTGGAAAATGAGAAGAGAGCGCAAAGCCCACCCTGCTCCCGAGGCCGAGCAAAGGACAAGATGGTTGTCCCTGTTAAAGCCTTTTTGAAATGCATCGTCCTTACATTATTACATGGGGTGGAGTGTGGTTTTTAAAGAAAATGTTATAATGTGAGGAACTGTTAGGTAAAATACTTTTGCCATAGTGATAGCACTGAAAATGTCAAAAACAAAGCAACGCTCGAAAATGTGAAGTGCTGGAAACAGCCATGGGGCAGTTTTCAGCCAGAGGGGAGTCTAGGCTGAACCTGAGCTCTTGAGGGCAGGATCGCCTCCCCTGGATCACCTCCTGGTTTTGAATCCACACTGCCTGGCATGGGGGAGGTGCTCCAAAATTGCTGAGTGGCTCAGGGGTCACCTGGGTCCACCTGCAGTATTATGTCAAGAATGAGGCCCCAGGGATGAGCTGACGCCCATTGGTCCGGTTATGCGCTCTTGGTGGCTCTGCCCTAAGCATACCATGTCCTTCCCACCCTGCACAGGCTGTGCCCTTGGCCTCAGTGGCCTTTATTTTTGCATATGTTAAATGCTGTTTATTCTTCAAAGTCACCTTGAAGGCTGCTGGATCCTCAGAGCAGCCTTTTCCAGCTACCAGGCTAACTTGGTCCTCCTTCCATTCCTGGGAATATCCTCAGAGCTGGGCGGGGGTGAGGTGAGGAGATAGAGCCACAGAATTGAAGGGGCACCCAAAAACTCGGTCATCAAGATAATGATTTTGAGTGGCGTATATATAGGATGTGTGTGGTACTAGGGGATGAACTCAGGACCTTCTCACTGAACAACTGACAGCTACAGTGAATGTTTAACCTTTGCAAAAACTTTATTCCCGTAAAAGACACATTGCCATTAGTGATCCCCAAGAGATTCCTCCTCACTTTTGGCACAGTTACGTCATCATCCTTGCCACTTTTTGAAGCAGTTCTGGAAGTCCTCTTTCATGTTTTAGTTGCGTTTTTGTGGCTGCTTCAGGGTCCCTAATCGGTTCACAGTGTCCACCTTTCATGGTCATTTTGGCTTTAGGGAAGAGCCAGAAGCCTCATGGTGCCAGCCCCAGAGAATCAGGTGGGGGAGTAGACACATCATGAGGTTTTCACCTGGCTGGCGACTCACAGCCACACCCAGTCACACCTTGTGGAGACACAAACGTGGACTTCCACCACTGTTTTAAAAAGTGGCAAGAATGGTGGAATAATTTTGTTCAAAGGGAGAGGGGGTGTTTTAAGGTGGACTAATTGTAATATGTTTGTTACTGTAATACATTTTTTAAAAAATGTAAACATTCACCACATATTCTGATCTCCCCTGTATGTCCTTATCCTCCCTTTTTTTCATTTTGAGACAGGGTCTTGCTAAATCACTAAGTTGCCCGGATTGGACTCGAACTTGCAATCCTCCTGCCTAGTCTGTAAAGTGCTGGGAGTGTAAGCATGTGCCACCCTGCCTAGGTTTTTCTTTTCTTTTTTTCTTTTAGATAACACACAGACGTTCTCTACCACTGAGCTGTATTTTCAGCCCTCTTTTGAAACACAGCCTTACCACCTCCTCTGGACTAGCCTTGAGCTTGCAGTCCACCCACCGTAGCCTCCTGGGTAAGTAGCTGGGGTTACAGGCGTGTGCCTCTCAGTCTGGCACAGTGGCACCTTATTTTTTTATAGTGGCATACTTTTGGGATTAGGTTCATCTATGTTGAATCTAGTAACAATGTTTTAAGTAAAGAGCCTTCACTTGAACAACTCAACCCCACTCACCTCCGCAGAGTCCCGTTCTTGTTCATGAACCTATCTTTATTTAAAATGCTGAGATTTTGTTCAACATGCAGTTTTGCTTTAGCGTTGATCTTGTGAAAGCCTGCATTGTTTAGAGACCCGATCTTATAGGTGCCTACTGTTTGTACGTGTCCCTCCGCTGTACTGTGGGCTCTTCAAGGACAGGGCAGCCTCTCTTTATTTGGGTGTAGTGAAGGTCTAGCTGGGCCTCCTTGGCCAGACTGTGCTTCTATCGCTTCTTCATCTTGAGTATGGAAATGGCCTTTCCTTGGATCCTGCCTAGTCCAACCTCAGAAGCTTTGTGATTGTTGTCAGACAATAGAAACAGTTCACTATAGAGGATTAGAAAATAGGAAAGAATTTAAGCTTTTTGTTGTTATTGTTGTGCTAGGGATTGAACCCACAGCCTTGTCCATATTAGGCAAGTGCTTTACCACCAAACTATTAAACCCCAGTCCTGGGAAAGAATAGAAAGACTTTTTAAAAAATCACCTGGAATCTTACACCCACAGATAATCACTGCTAACATTTCTTTTTGTTCTCTTCACATTTCTTCTGTATTTCTTCGCAGAAAATGCTGATCTTGCACACAGGCAAGTTTACCTGTCCTGTTCCCTAGTCTGTGGCAATGAGCCAAGGGGCAGGGAGGGGGGCTGATGGCATGAAGCTCTGCAGATGCCTCTTGGGTACAAGGCGGCCTCTGAGATCCCCACATTCCAGGTCAAGGAGCTGAGAGACCTTTGCATCTGGCCAAGGTGCTCTGGACAGTGGCCTGGTCACAGCCCAGGACGTGAGTCTTTGCCTCCTTCCTCATTTCATTAGCTCATGTCTCACCAGGCTAGAGCCTGGTGTGTGTTGTGAACGAAGATTTATTACACTCTCATTCCTTTCTGGCAACACTGCAAAGAAAGAAGACTGGGTAAGAATGAGCGCTAAGTGTCCGCTAAGCACTGACAGTTTTACATGCCTATGTTCATTTACTCCTTACCAGCAAGTCAAGCATGTGGTTCAGAGTTATGGGAAGCACCTACAGCCAGGATTCTCTGCTTCACACCGGTTTGTTAGCCCACTATGGTTTGTGGCAGGGCCGGAGGAGACAGGGGATGATTTGTATTTGCTGAGAGAGTTTTCAGTTCTCTCAGCAGTGGAGAAGTTCTCACTCCAAAACACTGACCTGCTCTGGCGCTTGGTGATGTTTTGTGTGCACCAGGCTGCTGGTTTTCATTTATTCATCTCACATATTGGTGATGTGCTCTGAGCACTGAGCTGCCAGTAGGGATAGCAAGGCAGATAAAATGAAATCTGTCTTCAATGGGTTTATTTCTTAGTAGGGCGAAAGGTACATAACACAGCTCATACCTTCCACGGTGGTGAGTGCAATGGTAGAGGGTACAGGGCAGGAAAGCAAGCAACAAACCCAGAGCAACCTAAAGAAGAGGGGTTAGGGTGGGTGAGGGCATGTCAAGTTTAGTTTTTTAATTTTATTTTTATTAGTTCGTGTTTATAATGCACAATGAATACATCATGGAGAGTTGGTACACATATATAGCAATTCTTTTCCTTCTGTCCCTCCCAGAGGAAACAATTTTTGAAGTGAATTTTGAAAGCAGGGGGCACGAAGCAGCACAGAGCATCCAGGAAACCTTACAGATCTGTGACAACTCACACATCGCGGCTAAGCATGGTCTGGAGTTACCATGGAGGCTGGGTGATAAACTAAGCAGTCTGAAGGCAGAATTGCCCCCCCTACCCTATCTATAACTTTGTTTCCAATTTCAGTTTCCTTTCATCACATGTGCTCAGAAAGTTTTCAGTGGAAAACTCCAGAAATGAACAATTCATAAAGTCTTAGCTGCACACCTCCCTGAGTAGAGTGCAGCCTGGCGCTGTCCCACTTTGTCCCAACATGAATCATCCCTCTGTCCAACACTTCCACACTCTACACCACCTGCTTATTAGCTACCTAACAGCCGTCTCAATGATCAGATCCACTGTCTCGGTACTACAGTCTTTGTGTTCAGGTAACGCTGATTTTACTTAATAATGAGCCCAAAGCAAATTGGTGGTGCTGGAAATGCAAATACGCCATAGAGACAGGTGAATACAGTACAGTAAGATACCAGCAAGAAAGAATGAGAGCCCACATTCATGTAACTTTTTCTATTCTACAGTTGTTTCATCTTCCTATCGTTAGTGTTGTTAATCTTTTGTTGTGTCAATTTTATAAATTATGCTCTATCACAGATATATATTTATAAGGAAATACACAGTATATACAGGGCTCTGTACAACCTGTGGTCTTAGGCATTCCCTGAGGATTCTGGAATGACTCTCCAATGGTAAAGAGGAGCCTGGTGTAGTTCCAGAAGCTTGGGGAACGTAGCAGGGTTTTAAAGGTGAGCTCCATATGAGAGAAAGAGCACTTGTTAGCTTTGCAGCAGAGGCCACCGGAGTGGGACAGACTGGAGAAGTGGCTGGCCGGAACTACAGCTGGCCAGAGGCTGTGGGGAGGGCCTTGAGGAGCAAGAGGTGAGACTGATGGGAAGGGAGACAACACACCCCAGGGTGGGGCAGTGGGCCCAGAGCAAGCTGGAGAGCAAATCAAAGAGCAAAGACCATTCCTGATTTGGGCCTGGGAAGGGGAACGTGATAAGACCTTGAGGGTTATAGGTTTAAAACTTAAACAGATGGCTTCCAATAGTTATAAATATGGACTCTGAGGTCTTTACTTCAGCCTTCACCCTTCTTCCCTGCCTCTGCCCCTGATCCTTTCCATCCTGCTCCCCTAGCTTCCTGCAGCCGGTCCTTTCATTTAGGTGGCCCGGGCCTCATCCCCATGTGCACTTTATGCAGGCCTGATGGGCACGTGCCCAACAAAGCCCTGCTAGTATCCCTGGGATTGGGAGTCTGGTATTTGTTCCATTTTATAGAGAGAGACACTGAGGCAAAGATGTTTAAGCTGTTTTATATTTGTCTCGCAGAGTTGGGTGGCCAGGGAGAAGAAGACATTCTAAGGTGACCGCTTCATCCCAGTTTGTCAGGAGTGCCAAGTTTCAGCATTGTAGCCCCTCATCCCAGGAAAGCCTTCAGACCTAGGTAGACCAGGAGGCTGTTCACCTAGCCTGGTGGGCGAAAGGAGAGCCTCCTTGTGGTGCCTGCCCAGCATAGTCTCCCAGAGACTGCCATTCCTCAGGCTCGTTGTTCCTCCGTCCCCTGGACACTATCACTAGGCTGCACACAGGCTGTCTCTGGCTGGGCCCAAGGGGAGATGGGTGTGCTTCTTGTGCCAGAGCCTCTTGCTCTGAGACCTGAGTCCTCTGTCCTTAGGGATGAGCTGTTGTAGAAACCCATGTAGAGCATGTAGTGGATCCTCCATAAATTTTTGTCCAACAGCCGAAACCTGGGGTTTACATGGAAAAGGGACCAAGGTAAAGCCTGAATAAGTACTTTTTCCTGACTGATTCAACCCCAGACCTCTAGCTATACATGCAGGCATCTCTGCTCATAATCCCTTCTACTGCCACGGACATGAATGCCTTTTTCCAGTTTTGTTTAGAAAATCCAGTACCTGTTTTAATTTTCTGAAGCCCACACTCTGCACAGGGCCACCAGTGCCCAAAGCAGCTTTGATGCCACACATGTGCATCTGGGAAAGTAACTCTGGTCCTCTTTCTCATTCAGAAACCATGGCGATGATGAGCAGATGTTTTTCTAATAATGAGAAGATGTGCAGGCGCCGACACACAAGAATAGTTTCCAGTCCATAAGTTAATTACCAAGCTGGGGAGCCCACACAGATAAAGCTTTCTGTTTCCCTCCCTACAGCCTAAAACTCCAGATCTGGAGGGCCCCTCTCTGCTGTCTCCTCTACCCCAAGCCTCAGGATTTGAGGGGAAGCACACAAATGCCTGGTGATTTGTGCCTGTGGAACTGGCTTCCCACGTGGTCTGTGTTCCTACCAAAGCACCAGCTCCCAGACAGAGTCAGTTCTCAGTTACTCACTGGCTGATTGGCTATCCCCGCCCTTCCCCCAACCTTGCTTCATTTGTTCTTCACATTTGCTTTCCCCTGAGCTTTGTGGCAGCACTACTGGGTGAGAGAGGGCTCAGGAGTCACGGAGATTTGTGTGCCACGTCTTCCGTTAGTGACACTTCTGTTGCTGTTGTTTGCTATCATCTTCCTGCAGTCCCAGAAAGGAGACACCACGGTTTCCTCCATTGCACAGACGGGAAAGCTAAGGTTTAGACAAGTTAAGCTCCTATAGCTGGTAAGCGGGGAAATGGATTAAAAGCTGAGTTTGTCTAATGGCAGAGCCCGAGTTCTTTATCACTGACCTTCAAGTTCAGCTATTCCAAATTTTTCCCTGTGTGAAATGGTCTAAGGAAGACCCATGTCCAGCTGGGGGCTTCCCATGAGCATGGATCTGTCTGGAGACCCACAGCAGAATTCAGTCTTCAAACTCAGATGCCCCTTCTCTCCCTCCACAGTTTATTAGCCTCCTGCCCACTCTGTCTCACTTTTAAAAATTGTGCCCTACTTGTCTTCTCTCTTCTCTGAGAAGTGGTAACAGTGGGAACAGTTTGTGTTTTCAAGCAGGTTGAACGGTCTTCTCCTGTAATCAGAGAGAAAGCCCAACAAATGCTTGCAATTTATTCCAGCCAGAAAAGCCTGTGTTTCTTTGTAAAAATATGCTCTTCAGAATTGGAGACTTGGAGTTGAATGAGTACGTTCCCTGGTTGATGGTGTGTTTACTGAGTATCAGTGTCTGTTGCTAACCATGCTTTGAAACAAGAGACATGTGTTTTTAATAGAATTGCAAGTTTTATGCCTTGTTAAAAATACCCACATGGATGCTGGCTGGGCGGACTGCTGCAGAGCAGCTCCAAGTCCCTCCCCGGCCGGCTGGAAAGGGCAGGGGAAGCAAGGAGGATGGCCGGTTCCCGCACACTTGCTTCTTCTGCATGGCCCTCCCTGTTCTGCGAAGGAAAGGACTCCTGTCATCAGCTGTTCTTCTCAGCCCCACGCCCGCTGGGATAGCAGCGGGCCTCCCTCGCTGAAGGGAAGGACAGAGTGCTCATTTCTGCTTCAGAGAAGCTTTTACCTTAATTGTGCAGAGTGTCCACTGGATTCTGTGGAAGCCTGAATTACAGGGTGCTTTAAAAAAATGCAGCCCGTATGACTTAAAGGAATATCTTCTGACTGCTAGGACCAGAGGCAAAGGCAGGGCCCAACCCAGAACGGGTAATTCCTGCCTTCCCAGCGCAGAGCTGGTCCCCAAAGTGATACCTAGAAGGCATTCTTTGACTTCAGCTTTCACACAGTATGTACTTTTTGTTCTCATTGTAGAAGAAATATAGAAATATATAATAAAAATGAAGGGTCTTCTCAATAATTTTACAACCCGTAAGTATTGTTCTTTTCCAAGATGCTTCCTTTTTATTTTTTATTTTTGTCACTGCATGTTTGCTGTATGTAATGATTACATTCATCATGGGAGACGGGTACGTGTACATAACACATCTTAATTTTTTGTATGTATGTGTGTATGTGTATATGTAAGTAGCCTACAAAATTGAGGTCATACTCTACATTTTGTATCTACTTTTTCTGTAACAGTAGTTGGATATACTTTCCCATTTACCTGAGGAGGCGTCAATGTGTTTCTTTTTAAAAAAATGTATATAATTCCCCTTCCAGTGGATGCACAACTGTTCCAGCTAGTGCTCTTTTTCCCAAATATTTTGCCTGCAGAATTTTCCTATTATAGAAAATTCTGCTCCTTTACTGTTATTTGAAGTGTTTCTTTTGCTTGAAGTCTCCTTGGGTTTTTTCCCCACAGTAAATGATGGATATGTTCTAGCAATATAAATCCAGTTACCTTTAAATGTAGGGAAGAACCATGAGTAGTTTTGTAAAGAGGGCCAGATTTTAAAAACAACAAGTGAGAATGGGGGAGAGAATGTTTGCACATTATTACTTCACCTCTTCCATAAACCAGGATTGTATCATATGGGTTGAAAATAAAGAGTATAAACGGCGGCTGGTGTTACACACTGTGATCCCAGGACTCTGGGCAGCTGAGACAAGAAGATCTCGAGTTGGAGCTCAGGCTGGGCACCTTAGTGAGTTAGTGAGACACTGTCTCAAAAGAAGAAAAAGAGGTAGAGATACAGCTCAGGCCCTGAGTTTACTCCTCACTATCAAATACATATACATATACATACACATATACATGCAATGTGTGCTACAACCCCTCCAGAGGTTTATTATCTGTGCCCAAGAAAGCCTGATATGCACACAAGAATTAGAGAATAATATAGGGAGGAAAATAAAAAAGTATCAAATTATGTGGTGGATGCACATGTACTAAAAAAAGACAGAAAAAGAAGAGAAATCCTTATATTTTTCTGGCACGATTAAAGTCTTACGGAGAAAAATGGCATTTGAGGTTGATCTTAAAGAATACCTGTTTTGAGTACGTGCTTCATACTTTATCCATAATACCTGATTTATTCCTCACAATGGCTCTACCTATTTGTTGTTAAAAGCAGTTAGAGCCTTATAAAAATATACATTCAATAAGATTATAGGTTTATAAATCATAAGATTGGAAATATCTCTAGTGGAATATGATCATGATAGACAGCAGTAAGTATTTTTTAAATGGAAGAAATCAGAGCAAAGCAAACATGTAGGTAGAAGAATAACAAGAATGTAAGCTCTATGAAGGAAAGATATTTTGCTGGTTTTATTCACTGATAATCCCACACAACTGAATTAATGGCTGCATGTAGTAGGTGTTCAGTAAATATGTGAATGAGTGAAGTAGCCAACATGTTTGCCATGTGGTCTTCTATATACTGCTAGTGGCTGGGTCCAGTCTTGATTTGGAAGGCAGCTATGCTCACCACTGTACCACCAACGCAGTCTTGATTTGGGTCTTCCTTACAGACAAAGCACATAGAGTAATGTGTTCAAAATAACCTCAATCTATACTACAGTAAGGGACAGGTTCGACAGTAGTGGGGAAAGGATTTGACCTGGTTGTTTGTGGGAGAAAGTGGGGCTCTGTTTCAAGGAAAGAAGCTAATGTGCGCCCAGTTTGAAATGCTGGCAACAGAGAATGAGTACGGAGAAGCAGGGAAGGACATTTGGCCCTGGGGATGGAGAAAAGCCTCCTGCCTTGGGCAGAGGGCATAGTAAGAAGCTGTAGGAAAGAGCTTGGGTGCAAAGCAGATTTATTTAAAAGCAAAGCAGTCCCATTGTTTTCTTCCCAGACCTGTACCCTTTGTGATAAACTGAACTGTGGCACACAGCCCATCCTTTACTTAGCCTCCGTGTGTGAGCACTAACACCCAGCAGGAGTGGGTGTTTGGAGACTGTGCTTTTAAGGAAGTAGGTTAGGTTGAATGAGGGCTGAAGGGTGGAGCCTTGATCAAATAGCACATAGAAGAAGAGGAAGAGACACAAAGGTAACTCTCCATCGCACATGTACACACAGAGGAGAAGCATGGCGCCTTGACCTTAGACTTCAAGCCTCCAGAATTCTGGGAAAACACATTTTTGTTCAGGCCAGTCTGGTATTTTGTTATGGCATCTCAAGCAGACTAATGCACTCTGTTTAGAAGGCAGACTCACACCCAGCCGGAGGCTACTGCAAAAGTCAAATATAGTCCCAGAAACCTAAAGCATCACAGAGTTGTTCAATTTTAGAAGAGACTTGAAACATGATCAATTCCTATTTCTGTTTCTGCATATCTGGGAGCTGTCTCGCCCCTTTCATGATGGTAGCAGCAGCTCACAGAGACCTTCTTCTAAAAGGGGTGTGACGATGCCAGGCTAGGAGTGGCAGGGAAGGCCACCTAGCTGGAACTGAATGCCTTCAATCTCTTCAAATTGGTGGGGCTTTTCCCACTATATCTTTTGCAACCTTTTTATCTACATCCCTGGCCCCTGATAACCCACCCATTCACCACTCTGAGCACAGATATGACTCACCCACAATTACAAATTATAATTGTTTATCATGGGAGTAGACGGTAGGGGGATGGCAGTGGTCACTGCATATCCCTCATTTAAAACATCTGGTCCTAACCATAAATGCCCATGGGAAACTTGTATCTTAGAGGAGAGGCCACGTGGCAGGAGCCTGGGCATTTGTTCTTCTTTGGCAGTTTTCTGGGCCTGGGTTATGCTTATTTTTCCCCATGTAGCTTCTAGAGCCCCCAAAGCTATATTTAAAGGAAAATTGTTGCTTCTGTTTTGTTACAAGAGGAAATGCTATCTTCAAGATTGTTCTATATTTAAGAAGTTGGGCTGTCTTGCACAGCATGGCCCCGGCCAGTCCAAAGGAGCGAGGTTCACCAAGTCTACAGCAGGGCAGGAGTCTGTATTTGGTGCAGCACAGTGGGATGGAGTCTGGACTTCCAACCCTGCATCAGGCCAAGGTCAGTTTGGAGTTACTGACACCTCAGGTTTAATCTCATGCTATTTTGACAAAGCATTAAGCACTTCACTGGGGACCCCGAGTGTCACTTGGGCAGTGTGTTTATTGATGTACTATCCTGGTTGTCAGTCAGGCAGGTGTCATTTCAATCAGTCGATTCTTGTGTTGAATAAACTTGGTAAAATTATCATTTTTATATTGCCTATTATATTATTTTATAAAAATTAAGGAAAAAATGAAAGTTTTAGTCTTCCTGTATTTTAATAATTGGACTGGTAAGTGGTTAAGGAGACCCCCCAGCTTTAGTCTTTTCAACAGCCTTTTGAAACTTCTTGGAACCTCTGATTCTTCACTTGTACAGCAAAGAGCTCCTCGAGCCCCACCTTGTCAGGTCATTGTGGGGATTAAGGCAATAACTTATTTGCAAAGTACCCAGTGCAGCATTTGGCATGGAGGAAGTTGTCATTTGTAATAAAAAGAACATGTTACAATAATTTTCAATAATACCTTGCGAGAATAACTAGTGTTTGTGTCTCTAGGATGTCTCCAAACCTTAATATTGAGGCCAAGTCAGTGCAACTACAGACTTGTCCATCCAGGCGTGGTGGTACATGCTTGTAACCCCAGCACTCTGGGATCCTAAGGCAGAAAGAGCACAAGTTCGAGCCCAGCCTCACAACTTTGCAAAACCCTGTCTCAAAATTAAAGTTTTTTAAAAGGCTAAGGATGTAGCTTGATGCAAAGGCCATAGGTTAGATACCCCATACAAAAAATAAAAAGAAAAGACTTGTCCAGATGCCAGGGCCCACACCACATATTCATTGGTGAATGGATCTTGATAGAGAGATCCAGACCACTCCTTCTGCTAAAACAAAGCCAGCAAAGCCCATCTCTGCGGCTTTGCACCAGAACATGCAATCCAACATAATAAAAGGGCAGAGGTACACATGCAGACCACTAAACCAGAAAATGTTCTATTCCCTGGGCTACTGTGTGCATGTGTGGTAGGGTGTGGGCATGAGAGTTTAAAATGCAGGAGAGGGTCTTTTTGCTTTTGCCTATGGCAAGTTTTCATTGAGCTCTTGCACAGAAACCTGTATCAGCCTCATGTTACTACAACCATCTAACTGAGGCAACTGACTTACTAAAGAGAAATGATTTATTTTGCTCATAGTTTGGGACATTTGAGTTCAAAGTCAAGTGGCCTCATTGATTTGGACCTCTAATGAGGGTTCCAAATGACCAGGCAGGTGTGTATCAGAAAAGTCACATCTCAATCCTGAGAAAGTCTGAGACACCAGGGTCCCACAGTCCCTTTTGAGGGCACACCCCCAAGACATCTGGACCTCCCACTCAGCCCCATCTTTTGAAAGTGAGTAGCCCTCTACAGTACACCACCCTGAGACCAAGCCTTTACACATAGAACTTTGGAGGATAACACCCATATTCAAACCACAGTGAGATCCCAGAGCAGAAGCAGGCCTGTGTTTTGTATGCATGTATGCCTTGCATGTATGCCTTAAATCAAGGGTACCCTAAAGGACACACGCAAACAGGAATGTGTGCAAGAAGGCCTTTCTGTCAGCTTCCTTCCCTCACCTCCATACCTGTCCGTACAGGGAGGTAGAGAGGAGCCGGATCATCCCTGAACTGAACTGGAACCCAGGGTGGTATCTGGCTGTAGTACTTACTGACTTCCTCTTTGACCCTGAAATAACCACATGTCACATACAAGCCTCTGTGCCCTCACATGCAAAATGAGCCAGTTGAACCTGAAAGTCTTAGGCCCATGCCAAGTTTCAGCAGGCCAGGAGACAGATCCTCCAAATGCAACTAAAACAGGCAGGGTTATCTGCCGCAGCCTCACAGACTTTTCCTTCTGGACTGAGCCAATGCACTCTATACCCTAGCCTAAGTACAAGCTGCAGCCGTCAAAGGCACCCGTCTCAGAAGGAGACATTTGCCCTTAAAAATAGAACAACAAACAGACAACCCTTGGAACCTTTGAGACTTGAAGTCAGTAATTAACTTGGGTTCCTGAGAAATTGCACGTGTCAACTAAAGGAGGGAAGGTTGGCAGTGAGCTGAGGCCAAACTGGGTGATTGGAGTGAGGCATCTTGGACCAGGATATAGATCCCAGGCTTGTCCTGGATACAGTAAGACCTAGAGGACTTGCAGGGAATATTGTGAGAATGCATAGTCCTCAGAGGTGCTTGTAATTGCCCCTGGAGTAGTCAGGGCCCATGCACAGAAAACCTGGGATATCCATTTGCTGCAACACAGTCCCCTTTGAACTTGGTGAATTAAGAGAATAATTAAGAGAACTGGGCAGGATTTAGCAAAGTCATTTTCTACTTGATGTGGCACTGATTCTGGTTCCTTGATGGGATTTAACGTGTGGCTCGCTGGTCCAGAGAGTCCATGAAGACTTTGCTCTCAAGTCAGAGGCCTTGGTGGGAAGGACCAGGAAGGCTGGATTCGGCTGGGGCGCCGAGGTGGCTGAATGGGTCCCTCTTCATTTCTCCCTGCAGTCAAGGGTCACTCCTTGTCCGTTCGATCTCTCTGTGTGATCTCTCTGGCCAGTTCACCAGATTCTTACATGCGTGCTTGAGGATCCCATGAAAGAGGAAGCAAAACTGCCAGTTTTATTAAATATGAAGACCAGCACTGGCAGTGTCCCATCTGCCCTGCTAGGTAAATGGAGAGATCACAAAGCAGCTCAAATACAAAGCAGCTCAAATTCAAAAGAGTGGACTACAAGTCAGACTTATTCTCTTTTTTTTTTTTTTTTTTTGCGGTACTGGGGATCGAACTCAGGACCCTGCGCTTGCTAGGCAAGCGATTATTCCACTGAGCTATATCCCCAGCCCAGTCAGACTTATTCTCAACAGGCAGCGGCATGGTATGAGTGGAGAGGGAGTCACTGGGGACAGCCATCTTTACTGGCTTTGCTTTGGTTGGTTTGATCTGGTTTTCGAGACAGGCTCTCTCTGTGTAGTTCAGCCTGGCCTTAAACTCATGACAACCCTCTTGCCTCAACCTCCCAGTGCTGGGATTACAGGGGTGTGTCACCATGCCCACCTAAGATAGCCCTCTCGGAGGTTGACTACTATTGGGCCCTTTGGAAGAAGGGGAAAGATTTAGAGCCTAGGGTCTCCTCAAGGGTAGTGATGAATCATGCTACCCTACCTTGTGGATGCAAGGGTGTCAGTCTCGCTTCCCCACAAGATCAGTCTCCTCTGACTGCAGGATGAAGTGAGGCCACATGAGCTTTCTTTGTTCCTCACATCCAGGAAGCAATCCCGATGCGTGCAGCCCAGAGTTGCTTACCAGCCTCGGCTTATTCCATTCTCAGGGAGAGCAAAGTGCTTTTTAGCATGAGCACTGATTAGTCGTGGCTACCTGGATCAGAGTGTTGGAAAGGATTCTGAGACCATACCAAGCCTCAGCATCCTGCTGTACCGGTTATTTCTCTCCTGGGTATGAATTTGAGGAGTGGCATCTCTTGTGCTATTCAGATTTAGTTTATATCTGGGTTCAACCCTGCTGTGGTTTTACTGGAAGGGAGAAGGTATAGTTGTTGGCCCCTATGTTTGCCAAGCGTTTTCCCGCATGCTCTCTGTGCATGGCTCATTTCCTTCTTGCAGACTGTCTGCAATCTGCTTGACCTTCAGTGCCTGCTTCCTCCCCCAGGTCTTTCTGGGGCACCCCAGCTTCTGGATTTCTACAACCGTAGGCTGAGTGAGTTTCCACCATTAGATACTACCACACATCATTAATTATCTTTTCATCTGCAGGCTAATTATGCCCAATTAGGCTGTTGTTGGATAATTGAAGTCAAGGATACATCTTAGTGTCCCTCCTTCCGGCTCCCAGCAAGTTGCTCTTTCTCCTGATGTTAGGGACTTGCAGCCTCACGACTGGCTGTGTGGGGTTGGCCAGGAGAGTTTGCCTGGTTTGGAGATCAAGGTGGTGAGCCAGGGCCAGGGTAGAGCTGTTAGTTGGGTACCCCAGAGATACTGGTTCTGGAGAGGTTGTTGGGCAACCACTGGTGACACAGTTGTGATCCCTGGTGATGTACCCATGGGCTCCACAGGTGTCCAGAATGCCAGTCCTTTTGGCCTGTTGTTTGAATTGTCAGTAGGAAATTGCTTAAATCAATATTCTTACAGATTCCTGGGAGATATGTAAAGGTTCCAGAGGGAAGGAGTGTGACTGAAGGTCTTGTGGGATAGGAGGAGGTGACTAAGCACCCCTATTTTTTATCCTGAAACCTCCCAAAGAGAGACTTCTTGCCTCCTAAAGGTTATTGTTTATTGGCTGCTTATACCTGCATATCTGGAACTCAAAATTGGGAAAGTAGATTTGGTAGAATTCCTGGGAGTCATGTATTGCTGTATTTGGATTCATTTCTTTAGGCAAGTAAAATCCCTGAAGAGAACTATAAAGAACAGGGCTATAATTTATGAAGTTTATTTCTAGTAACTAAGATACTTAATCCTGCGAAATCTGGTAAAGCCATGGGTATGTAGGGCAAAGAGGCAAAGTCCACATCCAGTTTGAGGCAGGGCTGCTGGATACCTGTTTTCTTGTGTTGCTCTTTGATTTTTAGTAGAGAAGGACTTGATGGCATTGCTTCAAGATGAGAGTGGTTCTTCCCTGGAGATGACCACCTGTATGGTCAACATCTCTGGGAAGGGTCATGACTCTTCAGGTGCTCCGTTGGTACATCATACTTCTTATCAGTCCAGGGATTTGTGAGCAACCCAGCATCCCCACTGAGCCACCTTGTGTTTATTTAGGATGAAATATAATCAAGATACACTCTATGATCATTAACATATGGAGACAATCAGGATTATTCCTAACATATCAGAAGCTGATGACATCTTAAATTGCATTCAAATTCATCCATGGAATATGAAATTATATATAGGGTAACCATTCATGATGAATACATTTCATTTGATTAATTTTTTTTGAGACAGGGACTCACTATGCAGTCTCACGGGGCTCAAACTCACACTCCTCCTGCCTGAGCCTCCCAAGTGCTGGCATTGGTGTGTGCCACCATGGCCAGCTTTCGTTTTGTTGAGCAGATCATCTCAAAGTTGTTTGCTAGACAAGCTAATTGGAGAATATGCTCATTAATGAGTAGGAACAACGATATACATATAATTTGTGGAGTGTTCACAGACACTATGACGCACACTTTGTGTACCCATGACCCCATTTCATCATTTGGGATTAATGAGAACTTCTGATGCCACTATTAAGAAAGGAACATCATGAAAGGGATTCTTCCTTCATCTCTTTGCTGTGTTGGTTTGTATGGCTTTGATAAACTCTTTCCTGAAAAGGAACATCCTCACTTCGACGCACCAAGTGTTGACTGGATTATCCTGCGGGCTCACAGCCTGCACAAGCCCTGCGAGGTGCGTGGTGAAGGCTTTCTTCTGCTCTTCCTTTGCTCTTCATTCTTCCTACAAGATTAGGGGTGTCCGTGATGGGCTTTGGCCCATCTCCTCCCCAAAGCGGCTTCCTCCTCTACTTCTATGCCATTTTAGCATGACAAATAGAACCATCATCTCCTTTCTCTCGGGTGAAGAAGTTGTCCTCTGCACTGCCTGGAAGGAATCAGTTGTGAATTTGCAGTTACTGAATGCTTATTCACACTTAGCCATCTGTACCCATGATTTGTTTTAATCAGGTGTGTAGGACAAGCAGACCCAGAAATACCTGTCAGGAAGCAGGTCCCTAGAAACAAGAGGCACAGCATGTGACACAAGGCCAGAGAAGCCCCAGGGCTGGTCAGAAAGCAGAAAAGAGAGGGGACATGTGCATAAATGACTTTATTGTGCTTTGGGGGGAAGGAGTGTGCATGGCAGGGTGGACAGGATTGCAAGTTTGAAGCCAGCCTGGTTGACTTAGCAACTCAGTGAGACCCTGACTCAAAAAAATAAGAGTGTGGATGTAGTTCAGTGTGAAGACACTGGATTCAGTCTCCAGTAACCCCCTACTCCCAATCAATATTGGGATAATGGCCCTGGATAATTTCAAGGAGCCTGGTGACCATCGCTAACTGTTTAGTACCTGGCCCTTGAGTGATTAGGGCAGGAGGTGACTTGCGAGAGTTTGGTGTAGGAGGTAGTAGGAGGGGAGGGTATAGCCTCCTGATTGTTTGCTTGCATATGAAAGGTGTATTGAAGGCAAGCAGTTTGCTATCTCTAAGAACTGCCAGGCCTTGGAGGGATACTTTCTCTCCAGTCAATAAGGCCCCAGATGCCAGAATATGAAGAATACGGAAAAGTAAAGATAATCACTGTACTATCCTTTAAAATATTTACCCAAGAAGCCAGGTGTGGTGGTGCACACCTGTAATCCTAGCACTCTGAGAGGCTGAGGCAGGAGGATGAGAAGTTCAAGCCCAGCCCGGGCAAGTTGGTGACTTAGGGAGACCCCGTCTCAAAAGAAAAAGCAACAAGGAAAGATGGCGATGTAGCTCAGGGTGAAGGCCCAGGGTTTGGCCTCTCATATTGCAAAGGAAACTAAAAAGAAAATTAAGCTAACAGACAGTAGACGTGCTTTCATGCCAGCTGTGTGTCTGACCTTTGCAATTCTAAATCCAGTCCGTGCCGTGTGATAGACTCCCCGTGTTGAGTGCTGACTGGCTGCCCCACATTTATGGTTCACATGTGAAGATGTGCCCAGAACGCTGGCTCTGCCCTCAAGGAGCACATAGTCTGGTCTGAGAAAAAGATGCAGAAATACAGTTCTTGTAACTTGACAGGTACCATAAAGAAAACCTGCAGTCATCTCCAAACACTCCTTCTAGAGGGCCTGCTGCTAGAGAACACAGTGTACCTCAGGGCTCAGGCCCAAAATAAGTGATTCTCCCTCCTCACTGTCCCTGCTTCCCCCTCCTCAATCCCTCAGCCATCAAGCCTACTGATTCTGCTTTCCAAAGCCACAGCCATTTGTCCCGTCTTCCCATCCTCACTGGCTGCTTTGAAATTAAGGCCCAGCCTCCTCACTGCCCCACATGCCTCTCTAGCAGCCTCCTGGGCAGGGCCTCCCATTCCTCTCGTTCTCTGTTGTACAGCAGAGCCCTGGATGTTAATTCTCAGCAGCTGTGCTCCAGCCGCTGGTAGGCATCTGGGAGGGGCGCCTGGTGGGGCGAGCCTGGAGTCCTCCCAGGGGCTAAACCACCCAGAGAGTCCTTTTTCAAATGCTCTCTTGTCCCTAGAAACACGGTCTCTGGAAGAGGCCTAGAGCCAGCACAGAGGTCACTTAGAGGTGGTCAGTTTGTTTCAGCGCCCTCCAGCTCCTCTGGTTTGTGTCTTCTCACCCCCCCCTTCAGAAGGGTACTGGTGTGTGCTGACTACTGTCAGCTCCTCCCATAGCTCGTTCACATCTGGACAACTGAAGGTCACTCTTCCTGCATACTGAGACTAGAAAGGAGCCTGAGAAGAAGGGCACAACGCATGGCATAAGGAATGGCTTTCTAAGGGGCACAGCAAGTTGCAAACCTGCCGATATGTCCCCAGCCAGAGGTATGGAGGACAGACGGAGGCAGGCCACCTGCCTGGAAGGAAGGAGGGCTGGCAGCAAGCAGCCCCAGCTCAGCCTCCCTTGTTTACGCCTACAGGTTCTTCTTAGTTGAGGCCGGGAGGCCTCCGAGGAGGGCGTCTTGGTTTGCTCCGGGGGTTATAACAAAGCAGAACTTATTTACCACATTTCTAGACGTCGGAAGTCCAAAATCAGATGTAGTCCATCCCCAAGGTCACGCCCCCATGACATACTTCCTTCAACGAGGCCACACCTCCTGTTCCCATTACTTCCCAATAATGCCATCTAATTATGATTTTTTTCAATGAATTCACCCACTGCTGAAGTTAAAACCCAACCAGCTTTTGAAAGTCCCACCTCTGAATACCTGAGATTTTAGGAGACATTTTATGTCTGAACTATACCATCACATCCTCACATAGTCTTTTCCCTGTATGTCTGCGACCGTATTTCCCTTCAGAGGGAGCCCAGTCAGGTAGATTAAGGCAGACTCTAACAGTCTCATTTTAATTAAATCACCTCTTTGTAGGTCCTATCTCCAAATACGATCACATTTGGAGGTGCTAGGAAGATATAGTTTTGACATATAAGGATTTTGGGGGCTGTGCACACAGTTCAGTTTATAACTGAAGGATAACATTGTGATGGAAAAGCTTTAGAATTAATTCTTTAAAATGTTCAGGTGGCCAAGAATTTACAAGTGGTGTCTATTCAATAAAAAATTGAATCACCAGATTCCATTATATGAACTAAGAACAACTTACTAGCAGAAAATAGGATGCTATATTAAGTCTACAATTCCAGCGAGCAAAGTGGATACAAACAAGGAGGAAACTGTTGAAGTAAGCAGACTAGTGGTTTTGAGTTTTTGCTACAGTATTTGCTTACTTGCACGATTATCTTTTCAGCCTCTGCACTTGCTGACAAAATAATAGCAGGTGCCACCGTTTTTTAAAGTCTCTGAAAGGAAACTTGAAACTGACAAAATTCCTCCTATTAAAAAAATTCTTCCAAACAAGTTGATAGGAAGTTAACAGTGGTTGTTATATTATGTAACCATTGTTAATTCCTATCATTTTGTTTTGAGGTCATGTATCCTTTTTGTTGTATTTGTGTTGTTTTTTGTTTTTGTCTTCATTGTTGTTTTGTTAGTTTTCTTCCTTTTAAAATAAAAAAAAAATTCTACTATATACTTGGGAGAATTTACTATTACTCAGTTTTAGTAATGAGAAACATCACCAATATTCCAAAGGAACATAGTTTGAGAACCATCCGGAAGCAACATCTCTTGTTTGTCTTCTGTAATTCATCAAGAGACTTAGGGGTCATGTAATCCTTTTCATGATCACTGAAAAAAAAGAGGATTTGAGTGAATCATTTACAGCCTGGCTTTTTCATGTGTTCTCTTAATGTACTCATTTGTTCAACAAAATTGATTGAGTACTTCAAAATGCGTAGCACTTTGCTAACACATTAGTGATAGAAAAATGAATGAAATTCTGTTTCTGCCTTGAGGTCTCAAGTTATCAGTTAAGAATTTAGGTAGCAGACCGCTGTGCCCACTCCAGCTGGTTTAATCAGAGAAGTAATTTATAAATGAAGTTCCAGCAGAGGCAGGTCTTGGTTGGAAGCAAAGCAGCAACCCAGGCAATCCACTGCTCTGGGGGAACCTGCATGAGCAGCAAAGCCTGATGTGAAGTATAGCAGTTGAAGATGTCTTTGTCTGTTTTCTGCTGCTATTAAGAGCATACCTGAGAATTGATAATTTATAAAGAAATACTTATTTTGATTCATGGTTCCAGCTTATGGTACCTGTGTTAGTCAGCTTTTATTCACTGTGGCAAAATACCTGAGACGGTCAGCTTAGAAAAAGAAAGATTTTGCAGGGGTTCATGGTTTTAGAGGTTTCAGTCCATGGTCACATGGCTCTGTGGTGAGGCAGAACATCTTGGTGGGGGGCATGTGGTGAGCAAACTTGCTCACCCCATAGAGGCCAGGAAGGGAGGGACAGGGAGAGAAAAAGAGAATGCCCAGAGTTGACATGGAAAAAATATCCCCTTCAAAGATGTGCTCCCAGTGACCTACTTCCTCCACCCAGACCCCACTTTCTGAAATTTTCACTGCCCTTGAGTAGTACTATCAGCTGGGGACCAAGCCTTCAACACATGAACCTTTGGGGGACACTCCAGGTCCAAATGATTGCAGTGCTGCCACTGGCCTGGTTGTAGTGAGAGTCTCATGCGGCTTCAACTCATGGCAGAAAGCAAGTAAGTACATGGAAAAAGAGGTGACATGATGAGAGAAAAGGCAAGAGATAGCAGAGGAGGCTGAACCCACTCCTACAGTAACAAATTCAGCCCTATGAAAAGAGGACTTGATCATTCCACAAGATGGCATTAATCTACTCATGAGGGCTGTGCCCCCACGAGCCAAGCACCTTCCATGAGGGTTCACCTCCCCACACTGCCACACTGATAAGCTTCTCTGTGAGTTTTGCTGGGGACAGATCATATTCAAACCATAGCAAAGATCCTCTGCTACTATTTTCTCTGAAAGTTGGATATCTGTAGCCACCTTTGCCAAAATGGCTTCCACACTTCATGTCTGTCACTTCTGATTGGCAGGTCACATGACTGTACCCAAGTTGCAAGGGAAGCTGAGAGCTCAAGTTCCTGAGTTCCATGCCAGAGATGTACAGGACCATGAGATGCAAAATTCTTCAAATAGAGTGTCAAGGGCAGCATGGAGCTAAATCAGTGTGGCCCTCGCTGTCTGACTGTAGCAGGTTAGAAAATGGGAGCTGATGAAGCAAGAGGAAAAGGATGATTGGAATCTGAATGCATTAGTGGGGGCCCCATGTGAGAGCTGCCTGAAATGCACTCAGGGCGTTCTGCACAGTGCTCTCTGCATAATTGTCTTGGCTGTGTCTTTGCCCTTCCCAACTCTGCTCTCTTCAGATGTCCTGATAGATTACGGCTCCCATTAGGAAATAGTGCATTTTCAGAGGGGCTTTTTGGAAATACAAGGCCTAACCCCAAAGGAGTGCCTCCTTTTTCTAAGCTTATGAAAGTAATAATGAAAGAAAAGTATGAAATGGAGAGTACAAATCCTTCTGTAACTAGCATATACTATCTTTTCAAAAAGATTTAAATGCAGCCAAATTATGCCTGCTCTTTTGCAATTTTTTTAGACTTTTCCAACCTTAGCTTCCTTAAAAAGTGAGTCTTTGTATCAGTGCTTTGAAGTTAGATTTGGTCAGTAAGTATTAATCATGAGGATGCTGAGGATGAGGATATTTGTAAGGCTGAGCTTGGCTTCACAAATTGGAATAGAGGACCCTACTTTGCCCTAAATCTGTTTCTTTTCTAGATTTCTTCATCTTGGCAAACGCTCTCACTCAGTAATTGCCTTAATCCGGACACACGGCTAGCAGTCCTCATTCTCCCACTTCACCCCCAGAGCGGCCAGCGGGCAACTCTACCTTCAGACGGATCCTGACCTTGTCTCGTTCTCTCCGGGTGTGTTGCTGCTGTCCTTATGGAAAGCGCCAGGGGGCCGGGGATGTAGCTCAGTGGCATAAGCACCTGCCTGGCAAGCGCAAGGCCCTGAGTTCGATCCCCGGTACCGCAAAACAAACAAACAAACAAAAAAAAACAACAAGAGGAACTTATGGAAAGCGCCTTTGCTCCAGCCCTAGACCATTCCTTTCACTGTGCCAAATGGAATTTCAAAACAGAGTCATCTCTGTTGCATAGAACTTCCCATTGCTGGTCTCCCATTGCTCTTAGACAAAATGTAAGGCCTTGCATGAGGAAGTCATGGCCACGTTGCAGGATGGGCCCCTCCCTCATGACGCGGGCTGGCCAGTGGCCTGGTGGCCTCCTGGGGTGCGTCACAGACAGCCCACTCCACAGCCTGCGCTCTCCCACTTTCTCCGCCCTCCACAGCCGCTTTCTCCCTCACCCTGAGGTCTTAGCTTGAATGTTATTTCCTCCAGAAGCATCTCCCTCAGCTTCTGTCTGCGTAGTGCGCCGCCCTCCCCCAAGCGGGTAGGTGTTTTTTGTTTTTGTTTTTGTTTTTATTGCAGGTCCTAGTTTCTCTTCTGGCACTGAACAGGATAATCTCTATTTCTGATGTACTTGTATGTGTCTCTCCTAGAACATAAATCCTGAGGAAGTGGAGATCTTATCCGCTCTGTTTGCTCTGTACTCCTTGTGTCTGGCCCGGAAGTGCTCAGTGACCCTTTCATGAAGGAGTGAAGCCATTCAGGACCTCCCAGCCCCTGCCATACTGATTCTTGCTCCGCTCCGAGGAGCTTTTCTCTACCTGCCGCCTCAGACTTATCACTGGCTGCTCCCTGCCTGCAGCAGGGGGATCCCCAGGCTGAGCTTCTCCCACACATCCACGCTCAGCCGTGGCAGCCAAATATGGGGTGACCCACATTTCACTCTGCTGTGTCTCGGTAAACTCAGCCTAGCGCACAGGTTTCTTCCTCCAGCTGTCTGGGTCTCCACTCCCTGCTGCGTGAGCAGTAAATGGTAAAGCAGCTCTCCTGGGCCCTCCTCGCAGAGGTGTGGTGGAGTGGAAAGAGCCCTGAACTTGGAGACAGGAGTGCAGCTTGGGAGCCCTGCTCCTCCCCTGAGCTGCGTAACTTTAGGAAACGCTCAGTCCTGAGCCTGTGGAATGTGGTCTGTAGAGGGCCCGCTCTGGGTTATCTTAGAGGACCGGGGCAGATGTCTGTGCCTGCCTGCAGCTGATGCTAAGTGCGCTGTAGTAGCACCCCACCCAGCAGGCTGTACTCTCACTTGGAAAGAAGGTTGACATACAGATGAGAGAGCCAGGTGAAAAGAAGCTGCCAGGACAGTTTTCTTCTCCTCTGCAGACTGGAGAGGACTGGACCTGGGGGCGGGGAACCACCCTGTGGGAGGCTTTACCTTGCACAGTGCACCATGGCGTAGAGCAGGGCCATGGCATAGAGCAGACCCACAAAGATATCTGCCATTCAGACCGTAAAGAACTGAGGGAGAGCTACCTCTCAGAGAACAGGCCCGGGCTTGCTGTCTGCTTATCTTGTAAAATGTCTCTGGACCCTCTGAGAGCACAGCTGGCTGAAATCCTCCCTTCCTTTTTTCATACTATCTCCTGCTGCACATCTGCAAGCCTGTGAGCATGAAGCTGGACTCTTGTTTTAAGATCAGCTAGGAGATGGTAACTTACTATCTATGGATCAAAGACATCTAAGACTCTCTCTGCCTCTAAGGCAGTTTTCAACCTTAGCACTTGTGACCTTTCCGGAAGGATAATTCTTTGTTGTGGGGGCAGGGTACCTTCCTGTGTATCACAGGAGGTTTGGCAGCCTCTTCTGGCCTTGGCCTACAAGGTGCCAAGAACACAACACACCTCCCTCCCCTGCTATCCTCTTGAGACACACACACACACACACACACTGAATTATATCCTTAGACATTACTAGATGTCCCCTGGGAGCAACCACACACACACACACACACACACACACACACACACACACACCTGCCTACCTTGTGAGAAAAATGCCCCAAGGGAAATAATAAATAGGTTAAACATAAAGAACTCAGAGGACAGAGAAACATGGGCACTTTAAGCCGGATGCACGCATGCGAGCCACCTGACTGCCTACATGCCATGGGGCTCTTATTTTGGGGCACTGCTCCTGTCAGGCGATGATAACCATGCACCAGGCCACACCCGATCTGATACTTCTTCGCGTTATCCGGCCTGGGAAAATTCAGAGATTTACAGGTTTCTTGGCTACAGGTTAGTTTGCCTTAACAAAGGCAATGTCTATGAAATTGGATTGCATTTATGAGATTTTTGAAGTAAGGTTGTTGAAAGGAATGAGATAGAACATGAAGCAAACCTGGCCTTCAATTCATGGCTGTTTTTACGAATTATTATTGATTCATTTCTGCATTATGTGGTATTTATATTACAGTGATTATGCAGTGTACACATTCCATGGTCTAAATATATATCTCACTGGATGCTCTATATATCATTTACACATAAACACAGAATACACAGTGTGCAGGAATGGAGAGTAATACATATTTATACATCTCACTTGATGTTCATAATCACCTTGCAAAGGACTCAGCGTGACACCATGTGACAGAACAGCAGGGCTTGGAATGGTGAGCACCTTGTCAGGTCCCACAGAATGTACAGTGTGGAGGTGGTGTTTGCGCTCAGCTCCCTGGGCTTGCAGCAGCTGCTTTCTGCACTGTGGAAGGAATGTGAGACTAAGGGTCTGTCCCTGACTCTTTTTTTAACATTTTAAAATGTTTAGTAGTACATGCTCTCAGTACATAATGTCTGCATTTTGTGTGTGAACGTGGGATGTGTGCATAACACATCTCTGTTCCTTTTTTCAAGCCCTTTCCTTGCCCCTCCCCCTCCATCTCTTAATCACCTTCCCTTCTGAGAATGATCAGTCTCCCTACTTCCTCTCATCTCTCGTTTTGTTCTTTACTTACAATTTGGATTCTCACATAAGAGAAACCATGTGATAATTAAGCGTGTGTGTCGTAGTTATTTCACTTAATATTAAAGTTTCGAGGTGCATCCATTTTCCTACAAATGATGCAAATTTATTTTTCTTTATGGCAGAATAGTTCTCCATGGTAGATGAAAAACACATTTTCATTACTCATTTATCTGTTGATGGACATATAGGCCATTTCCGAGATTTAGCTATTATGAATTATACTGTTATGAACATGGTTATACATGTAATAGATGTCTTTAACTCTTTCAGGAAAATACCTAGAAGTGGAATAGCTAGATCAAATGGAATTGCTAGCTTTAGTTCTTTGAGGAATCTCCATACCGATTTCCATGGTGGTTGGACTAGCTTACATGCCCACCAACAATGTAGAAGGGTTCCTTTTCCCCACCAGCATTTGTTATAATTTTATTTCTTAATGATGGCCACTCTTTCTGGAGTAAGATGGAACCCTAGTGTTGTATTGGCCATTTGTACTTCTTGTACTTATTTCACTTGTCCATTGTTTGATTGGGTCTTTTATTTGTGGGGGTTAATTTTTTTAGTTCTTCATATATTCTGGATATTAGTCCTTTGTGTGAGGAATAGCTGGCAGAAAATCTTTTCCCATTCTGTCCCCAGCTCTTTCTATCCCTGTAGCAACTACTTAACACAATTTCTTTCACCTGAGGGTTCTTTACAAAAGTAGGTATATCTGTTTTTTTTTTGCGGTACTGGGGATCGAACTCAGGACCCTGCGCTTAGCTAGGCAAGCGCTTATTCCACTGAGCTATATCCCCAGCCTGGTATATCTGGTTTTAATATACATAGCTGCAGACAGAGAGTCCAGACTCCAAGAGGGCAAGGGCACAATTTATAGCACTTTGCCCCTCAAGTGCCATCCTGAAACCTGATGCTGAATAGCTATTTGCTGTTTGATTCTCCCTGACTCTTGTGTACTTCTGGCAAGGTCTTAGTGTTTGAGGAGGAGTGAAAACACTTCATGCCTCTTAAGGACTGGAAACTCTAACTCACAGCTCAGCTCTGGGGGTGAATTATTTCTTGTAGCCCTCGAATTCCAAGCCCCACCAGGAGTGGCTGTCCTGAGAGGTACTTGAGGCAGTGCAGGCACCCTGTGTACTCATCCCTCCTTTCTCCAGGGCCCAACCGTAGCAACATGACTCTGCCACAAAACGTGTCTCTTTGAGCTGGGCCATAGGAAAGGGCCAGCCCTCTGCTTCGTTGTAAGGACCGTTCAGCCAAGCAAGAAATATCTGCACCAGGTGCTGTGTATATGCATGTGTGTGTGGGCACACACCTGTGTGTTAGTGTAAGAAAAGGAGTGGGGTGAGGGAGAAATCGCTACGTGGGGTCCTCTCACACTTCGTACCTAGAAGACCAGCATTTTCACAGGGGTTCTGAGATGAGTCTCAAACTGAGAAAGTCATCAGCTGTGTCCTGGGTAGGCCATGAAATTATTTACACTTGAAAACATTTTATTTATTTATTTTTTTTTTGCGGTACTAGGGATCGAACTCAGGACCCTGCGCTTGCTAGGCAAGCGCTTATTCCACTGAGCTATATCCCCAGCCCACTTGAAAACATTTTAAAACACTTGCTGTATTCTTGCTTTAAAAAGGGAAAGAAACATTGAGGAGTAACACGGAGGAGGATGTTTGGGTGGTAGATCGCTCCCATGACCAACCAATTGCTGATTTTGCCTAAGTGCGATAGTTGATTATGAGACCTTCAGATACTGTTGTGTCTTTTCAAGGTCACAAACATCATTATTGGTCTACATTGAATTCCTTTGCCTTATTTCCATTTTAAGGAACAATATTTCTCCTGCTTAAGAACCTACATTGCTTGGCCTTTTGACTTGCAAGTGGTGCATTTATGTCTCCTCCTCTTGTTCTAGTCTGGAGGTTGGTGTTCAGAGGCTCAAGAGCTAGGATGACCACTGTTTTCATTGAGGTTGTTTTGCTTTGTTTTAAATGTCTAAATCCAGAAAATAGTTCTGGGTTGGGTAGGCCTGGTTAAGAGACCCAGAAAGATAGAGCTGCCGGATCTGCTGGCCAACCTGGGTACCCAGGGCAGCACAGAGTCTGCCCACTCAGTATTGATTTATTTATTTTTATTAAGGTTAGGTTAACCATGTAAAAGTACAGTAAATCCCTGACTTACAAACATTTGAGTTGTGAACGTTCATGAATGGACTGTGTATAACATTTGTAGACACAAACAAATCATGGCAGTAGCTCACGTGGCCGCCAGACACTGCCATAGTTGTGCTGTGGTATGCTTGCTGCACAGTGTGATGGTGTGCAGTCGTGCAGGGCTCAGTCAGAGCCCAGGATTCAGGAAGCAAGAGGAAAAGCAGCAGTGATGTGAAGGGGACTGCTAGGAAGCTCCAAGCAGTATACATTGTATATTTGTGCCAAAAGTGCATAAGACACACTTTGCTGGACTTACAAACGAATCTGACTCCTGGGTATTCTCCCAGAATGGAACTCGTTCATAAGTCAGGGACTTACTGTGTGCGTGTCGGTGGCTTTTAGTATAATCACAGTGTTGTGAGTCTGCCACCTCAGTCTGGTTCCAAAACATCCCCAAAGATTTTCTGCCCCTTAAGCAGTAAATTCCCCATTGCTGCTCTCCTAAGCTCTTGGCAGCCACTAACCTGCCGTCTCTGTGGATTTAACTGTTCTAGCTAGTTCACATAAATAGAATCATAATGCGGCCTTTCTGTGATGTCTGACTTCTTTTCTGAATGTAGCAGTTTCATCTATTTTGCAGCATATGTCTGACTTTTGTTCTTTTTTATGGCTAAGTAATATTCTACGTTATATGGCTGAACCACATTCTTATCCATTGGTTTGTGGATGAACAATCTGGGCTGTTCTACATTTTACCTATTAAGAATAGTGCTGCTATGAGCATGCATGTATAAGTATTCATTTGAACACCTACCTTTGGTTCTTTTGGATGTAGGCTTAGGAGTGGAATTGCTCAGTCATATGGTAGTCTTGCATTTTCACTTTTAGAGGAATCATCATCGGTTTCAATCATTTAACTCCTGATTACCGTTAGGACCAACTATGACTTTGTCGGAATTGTGAAATCTGAGTGTTGGAAATAACCTTTCAGCTTCTTGCACATTACAGGAAGCCCATCTGTGACAAAACTTAGAGAAGCTCCTCCACCCTTTGTGCATGTGTGTGGGGGGGAGGTTACTGGGGACTGAACTCGGCCTTGTGCACACTAGGCAAGCACTCTCCCCCTGAGCTATGTCCCCAGCCCTACCCCCCCAATCCTTTTCATGCACAGGTCTACCTCCCAAGGGTGGCCATTCTACGTATGGGTAGTCCTACCTGATAGCTTCCCCTATTTCTGCCCCATAGATAAGTTTCTACCTAGAACATACAGACTTTTAAGAGCTTTCTCCACAGACATGCTTCAGTGTGGAGAGGGGAAGGAAGTGTTTGTCATTTTCATTGTTCAGTAAGGGAGACCCTAAACCACATTCTGGAGTGACCGAAAGATTTTACGTGTCTCTTGTATGTGAGCCTTGGAAGGTTTGTCAGCAAACCATTGCTTAATGGGCAGCTGCCCCCTGCTAACCTGTCACCCAGCAGCAAAGCCCAGTGAAAGATGATGTTTTCCAGAATGCCCACCTGTAAGAGGGTGGGGCAGAGGCCAGGAGTCTGGGAGAAAGAGGTGGGAGGCAAAAAAATACAGCAAGTTCCTTCCACAGGCCTCGCTGCCCGTGACCTCAGCACCTGCAGTCTACCGCAGATACTGAAAGAATGTGCTATCTGGCGATGGTTTCACATGAAGAGATGGCCATTTCTGGAGGGCTGGGAAAGTCCTTGAAAGTTTTATAACTTTTGATGTTGATAGGGTGGGGAAAAAAATCAGGAGCAGCTATTTTGTAAGCCATTTATTGAAGCATAATATTTATATAAAAGAGTTCACAACCACCAAATACTATATGGCATATGACTTCTTTTATGTGAAATATAATAAGTGGCCAAACCTAGTTATGGAAATTAGAATATTGATTATTTTTAGGTAAGTGCACCTGGAAGGGAGTAAGCGGGCTATCCTGGTAGTTTTCTGATTCTTCATTAGGAAAAACTCTTTCTGACTTAGCAGAATTTCAAATATTAATTCGTATTCATCAAACTGAAGAAAGAACTCCTGGGGCTTAGTATGTTTCAGGCAGCAAAGCACTGTGTTTTGGTTATCCTTGGTCCCTGTCTCCCTGGAGTCCTCACTCCATGTGCTGTGGGTAGTCTGATGCAGCCTCTGTCCCCAAACATGGGTAGATAGTCAAGTCTGGTTAAGTGATGGGCATGGGACTCAAGTCAGACCAGGAACCCACCCTGAGACTTTTTCTAGGACCATTGGGAAAGAGACTTGCTCTCAGCTGGGTTTTCTAAGCTGGTAGGAGAGAAGCTTCGGCTGCTGGAGGCTGGCTTTGCCACCATGTGCAGAGTGCCAACTGGGAATGAAGCCAGCACTAAAGACAGAAAATTCACAATTCCTAGTGACAGGGTATGTGAAGCCAGCTATGCTGAAAGCTATATCCACTCTTGCAATATAGGAAGAAACAAATTTGTGTGTTCTTACTATATGTAACTCCGAATACTTCTGTGACCAAGTGTGAGTTTCTTCATTCACATGTGTTCTCCAGTGACATCAGCTGGGTGCCTTACAAGATAATTCAATTCCAATACCATCTGCCTAGGGTTAGCATCAGACTCACGGTCTTGTTCAGTTGCACAAGGCTACCCCCCTTTTGGATGCCAATCACAAGTCTCAGTTTTGTACCAGTATTTCTGACGCCCTAGCTATAAAACCAGAGTTCCCACAATCTCTTCCTTGGGTTCAATAAATTGGTAGGATGACTCACAGGACTCAGGGAATGATCTGCTTATGCCTGTCAGCTTGTTTTATAATACAAGATGATGAAGATGACAGATGAACAGCCAAATGAAGAGGTGCATAGGACAGTGGAGGGGGAAAAGGTGTGAAGCTTCCATGCATTTTCAGAGTATGCTGCCCTCTTAGAATCTTCACATGTTCAGCAATACAAAAGCTCTCTGAAACCCTGTCCTTTTGGTTTTCATAAAAATGTCCTTACATAGGAATAATTGGATAAATAACTGGTCATTCATGATAACCTCTTCCCCTTTCCCCTTCTGAGCTACTGAGGGTGGAGTAGGGTGGGGTGGAAAGTCCAAATCCTCTAATCACATGGTTGGTGTCCTGCAAGCCAGTAACCTCATCAGTATACAGAAAGACACTTGCTTTGGAAATCCCAAGGGCTTTAGGAGCTAGGTGCTAGGAAACAGATCAGGCAGCAAAGATCTCTTTTTTGTTGTGAATTCCAATATCACAGTTCTTCATGGACTTGCCATTTACACATATGAGTCAATTTCCTGTTCTACTTCTGCTCTTGGGGTTGGTTTCTATACTTTTCCCCAAGGACTCTGGCTGACGAAAACAGGTCAGTTTGACCTGGTTGAGTAGGTCAATTGGAACCACTAGACTTACTCAGATGTAGCTTTCAGTCTCTCTGTGAGCTCTGGTAGATGGACACGGTAATAACTCCAAAGCACAGGCTGGGTTGGTGTTATAGCTCAGATCCTCCCAAACGTCACATTTTTAGAAGGTGATTGGGTCATGGGCCACGGTACTCATCAATGAATTCTGGTCTCCAGGTTCTCCCTTCTCTCTCTCTGTCTGCTTCCTGGGTACCCATATGTTCAGCACCTTTTCCTCTGCCATTCCCATCTGCCATTCGTAACCTCTCCTCCTTGAAGTTTTGAGTGCCAGGTGCCCTTAGTGACAGAGAAGGGAAGGAAAAGGCTTTCAAAGTGGTCACTGGGTTGAAGGGATGGGCTGAAGGGATTAGTTCGGAACTTGCAGGTTGTTTATTCTCACCATATGTTATCACAGAACACTTCCAAGAGCGAAGCGGTTCACACTAGAGTGCCTAGCGTGCTTGTCTGGGATGGCACAGGAGATAGCACCTGCTGCTGTGCTCCCTGTGCTCCTGCTGCACAGATTTTAATGCTGTTCCAAGTCCAGGAGCAGGGTACTGGTGACAGCAGCGTATCACTTGGTGGGAGCTCACTAGCCTGTTGAAAATAACCAAGAAGAGGCCAATAAAGAGCTCCCATTACTCATTCCATGAAAATTTTGTATTCTAAAAAATTCCAAGTTGTAAGATACACCAAAGAGCTCCAAGGTGACAGTCTTAAGAGCAAAATTGTTAAGACGCCTGCTCTGAGCAGGGAGAGGGAGGCAGTAAATGAAATTCTCTAAGATGAAGGTGATGCCCACAGGATCTTCTGTTTCACTATATGAATTTTCAGCTATTTACTGGGTGGGAAATATTCTTCAGTAAAATACTTAGTGATTTATCAAAAGAAAATATCATTAAATTAATCAATAGCCATCCTTGCTTTTTGCTTACCATGGTATCAGGGATCATGTTCTGCCTGGAAGCCTAGGGCTGGCAAGTACCACAATATTGTATGAGAACCATTTCTAGCGTTTGGCTATGAATAGCTATTCCGTAAATGTCTGTTGACCTGACCTAGCTTGATGCAAGATTTTGCACTGAATCCTACCAATTTGCCTGCGCCCATGTAACCTTATTTCAACTTAATTATTCCACCCTCTTTAATGCATTTACCTACCTGGGTGTGAACAACTACAAAGAAAAGACTTCTACAAGAGCCACAGGAGGCCAAGTGTGGTGATGTATGGCTGTAATCTCAGTATTTAGGGAGGCAGAGGCAGGAGGACTGCAAGTTCAAGCTCTATTTGGGTGACTTCATGAGACCCTGTTTTAAATTTTTTTTTTTAATTTAAGGGGTTGAGGATGTAGAACACCCTTGGATTCAATTTCCTGTACCCACCAAAATCCATAGGAAAACATATTTAAATCTAAAAGTGCTTTACAGATAGAACCACACACTCCTATATGACTGAAAAGAAACTCAAAGATGACCCCTAACTCAATCACCTTATTTTACAAGGGAAGTAAGTTGCTCATCCAGTGGCAAGGCCAAGCTGAGCCCAGGTCTGTGGCTCTATCCTAGTGGACGCAACGTCCCCTGGCCCCTCAGAGTTGGGATGAACTCAGCTGTCATGCAGAACACCAGGTCAGTCTTCCTTGTTGGAAAGGAGAGACTAGGACCAAGGAAAGTCCTGCTGCTGTTCAAGTCCGCGCTAGTGCACAGCTTTTGCACGTCTTCATATCCTCTGTGAGATGCTAAATGGGGTCTGGAATAGCTACAGGGCATTCAATGACTTCATCTGTAGCTGCTGTTCTGAATTCCTCCTCCCATGTGTGGCGTACAGGAATGGCTGGAATAGTGCAGATGGGGCCCCTTAGGTTTCATGTATTTTCTTCTCCTTCCTTCGGTGAGGAGGCTAGAAAGTAGTAGTATGCAAAAGAAAAGTGTGCCAATAAACAAAAGCTGGGTAAGTCTGCTTTTGTGCTATGCTGTGATCATGAGAATTAAAATTAGCACATGCTCAGAGCTCTTTATAGACCAGGTGTTCTGCTTAATCTTTATGTGGATTTTTTTTCACTTAATTCTTACAAAACCCCTTGGAAACAGATACTGCAATTGGCCCACTTCTCTCATGAGGAAACTGAGGTTGAGAGAGGTTGCAGACTTGCTTAGGGTCACTCAAGGCTACAAAGAACAAGCTTCAATCACTAAGGAAGACAGCAGTCCTGAACAGCAGCAATGAAAATTACATTTTTGGAATGCTGCAGAGATTGCAAGCTATGAAATCCACACTGCATTTAGATCATGGGATTTTTTCCCAGAATCATTTCATTCCAGGTAACTGAGAAAATGGTAGTCCATCTCACCCCACATGCAGTTCACAATTGTACCCTCAAACTTTCTCACATCTGCAGGTCTGATAACAGAATTTCTTGACCTGCAGTAAGTGAAAATCTTGATAAATCTGGGCATGGGTATACCTTTGTTTGATTGAGCATTTTGCATATTTGGGGAATGTGTGCTGGGTTTGTCAATGCAAAGAGCACAGGGCCCCTGCATGGCTTCTGAAGGCTGTTGGCAGATTCCTGGGGAAAGAATGATACCGTCGCATCGGTTCTGCTTCCTGCCTGGTTCTGCACTTTCTAAAAATAGTCCTGACAAACAGCTAATGGGCATTTTGGCCACACAGCTCTAAACCACTGCTGCCATTTCAGATGAAATGCTTTTCCTTCAGGCCTGCTTGTCTTGATTTATACCATTGGGATAAATTCAGCCATTTCATGGAACTTCACAACCTACTCACCAGAGGCTCTCTTAGAACAATAAAGTTCATTTTTGCATCTTTAGCAGCAGAGCATGTTTATTTGCTAGTCAAAAATGAAATGCAGACAGGAATATAGCTCAGTGGCTTGCCTGGCAAGCCTGAGGTCATAAGTTCAATCCCCAGTACCACCAAAAAAAAAAAAAAAACAATGCAATGAAAGGAAAGCTTTGCTGGGGAGAACACTTCTGTAGTCCCTGAGTGAGTATTGTTCAGTGAGACACAGGGGAGGGAACCCCATCCCTTCAGACAAACAGTTGATTCTGTGGTTAAGAGAGAATAAAGGACATTTAAAATTTTTTTTTTTACAATTTTAGTGCAAATTGTTACAACCTTTGTGGAAAGCATGTCTGCAATATATGCAAAGAAACTAAAAGTGCATGGCCTGGCACTCACTAATTTCATTTCTATAAATCTATCTTGAAGAACCAATTGAAAATAAAGACAATTTTATATCCATCAAAGCATAAGAGTGAAAAAATAGACCATAAACTACATCCCCAGCAATAGAATTAGCAAAGTAAATTATGGTGATCTCATATTTGTAGTATTACAAAGTTCTTAAAATGTTAGTCTTTGAAGAATTACAGTGATATAATAAAATGTTTCAGGTAAAAGAAATGAAAACCCAAGCTTAAAATTGCATATATAGTATGATCTCAGTTCAGTACACAATACCACACACACACACACACAACACTCAGGAAAGGGTTAGGACGACCTAGAATTGTGGTTTTCTCTGGCTGTCGAGATCGTGGGTGACGTTATTTTCCTTATGTATTCTCTATTCCACCCTGATGGGGAGCATATTCTCTTTTTTTAAGAGCTCCTCCCAGAATTTTCTTAGCGATGGTATGTGGGCATCCATAGCTTCACAGTAAATTTAAATTCAAATCCAGAGCTTATAAGGTGAAAATAAGTGTGAGTTTTATTTAGCTTTTTGCTGGCCCACACACAGTTACAGAGACTTTTTTTTTTTGAACAGAGGCTCACACTGTAGCTCAAACTCACCTTGAACTCACTGTGTAGTCTAGGTTGGCATTAAACTCATGCAATCTTCCTTCCTCAGCCTCCCAAGTACTGGGATACGGGTATGTGCCACCACACCCAGTAAAAGAGACTCTTGAAGTTAAAGTTCAGAGTTCCACCTCAACTTCCCTCTCTTGCTAGATGAGAGCCTTGGAAAAAAAGCATTGGGTGGTCTGAGTTCATCTCATGTCCAAGTCTGTTAGAGGTGGAATCCACCCATGCCATTTCTGGGTGAATCCATAGAGCAAGCAAGTGCATGTGCCTCTGCTTCCATTTGGGGACTTGCTGTCTCCTCTTAGCACCCCCACTTTGCTGCCATTCTCTTGCTGTCTGCACCCCTTGCCTGAGAACCACTCCGCAATGGACAGGATCTGGTTCATTCCTTCAAACACACGTTTATTAAATACAAGGTGTGTTGGCTGTGTATTTAATGTATTGACAAGGTAGAGTGAGTACTTAGTCCATGACCCTGCCTAGAGATGGCTGGATTTTCATAGAAAAAACAAAAGTCAAAAGGCAACTCTTCCTCTGGCAAATTGCAGAGTCAGGACCGGGAGGGGCCCTGACCAGTGTGGTAGGGCTCAAGGGAGCCAACTTTGTTGCCAAAGGCCAGGACTTTAAATCAAAGTCCTCTACTTATAAATAGATGCGCTTGCAGAAAGTCACTTATTCTCCTAAACCGTCCTGGACTCTGCATCCACGCATCAGATTCAGCCACACTTCCTCCAGAGGGTTGTTGTGAAAAGTGAAGCCACACAAATGAAATGATCCTTGGCCAAGCAAAGATGGAGGCTGCCCTTTGGAAGCCTGTGGCCTCATCTTGTTGAAGATGGTTTTGTTGAGTTTGCAAAGAGACTGAATTTGTTGTCAATATTTGAAAAAACATCAAGGAATTTGACATTTAAAAGTATAGATATATGTAAAAGAGGATTAAAAAAAAAACCTCCCTTGGGTCCTTGCATTCTGCCTGGCACCAGTTTGCTAAAGCCCAGTGGGGGCTGTTCACTGTGAAGGAGGCCCAGGCCTTAGCACCACAGGACCCCAGCACTTGTATCTGTTCCAGGAGAGGCCAGTGGGGAAGGGCTGGGGCTGGGAACTTCCTACCCCAAGTCTCTGCTCTGTATTTGCTCGCCATGTGACTTCTGCCAACCTACTAACCCACCCACAAAGCATGAATTTGCCTGAGCCCGATGCCACAACAGGATAGCATCCATATCTTCTCAGCAGACTAAGTGAAAACTGTGTGTGTTACACACAGAATGACGGCTCCCACACGTACCTGTTCAGTCAGAGCTGCCTGCTTGGTCTCCAGCCATTTGACTTTCCACATTCAGTTAGAACAGTGATGGCGAACCTCTTAGGGCTTTCAGTATACAAATAGCCCACTGCAGCATGCGTGCCATAGGGTCGCTGCCACTGTGCTGGCAGATGTGAATCAGATGACAGCTACTGTTCCTATCTATCTATCTATGCATCCATCCATCTAGTCAGTCATTTCTGGACCATATGTTATCTGGCATTTCTGGGTGAAAAAATGCATTTCTAAATAAATTCAGACACTTTCAAATATTCTTGCAGACTAGCCAGTCCGTCTTTCCCTTGGGAGGATGTTATATGAATAGGATTCGTACTCTTTGCCCCTTGGTGAGTTCCACCTGTCATACATCCATTGATCTTGACCTGCTCTGAATCCTTTTAGGATGGAGTCTATATAATGTACTTGCATATTCTTTTCTATCCTACTTATTGTATATGCTAGTTGTTGCCTGTCTTCTTTTCAAAGAGTGTGAACCCTTGTCATTTTATATTCTCGCACCCTGCGTGATGCCTGGCATATTGGAGATAATAAATGGTTCATGGAACAAATAGCCAAAGTTATTGCTAGAGAAGGGGTGAGTGGTTCTTTTGAAGACAGATATGGAGCATCCAGGTTCTTATGGGACAAGTCATTCATAACAGTGGCACGCACCTGTCCCTTCATTGAATCATCTCTACATTTTGAGAGACTGGAAGGTAAGACAATGAATAAATATCTCTAGACTCAGTTGATTGGCTCAGTCAATGTCAGATGTGATTTTTGGGCCTACTCTTTCTATTTTTTTCTTTTAATTGAGCCTCTTTTATAGTCCTAATCATATATAACTAATGCAGTAATGGCATTATTCAGGGCTGGTCTCCAAAGACCATGCAACTGGTTTTGCCTGTAACTTTGAGGTAGTTCCTTTCTCAAGAGTTTATTGGCAGAGTTCTTTTCTTGCCACAGTTAGGCCGTGACAAACGGTCCTTTTCAGGGCTATGTCTTCGTTGTTGTTTCAACCTTGTTCTGATCTTTTTTTCATTTCTGTATCACACTCATGTACTGAAAATTTATGAGTTCCTGGAAATTTGCACAAGGATGTGTTTGGTTTCTTTCAAAACTAGGTGCTCCTCACCCATGTTTACTAGTCACTAACAGAAGGGTCAAAAAAGGGTCTGTTGGCTGGGTGTGATGTAATCCCAGCACTCGGGAGGCTGAGGCAGGAGGATCATTGCAAGTTCAAGGCCAGCCTGGGCTACAAAATGATCTCAAGTCCAGCCTGAACTGCAGAGCAAGATCCTGTCTCAAAAAGACAAAAAAAAAAGTGGGTCTACATATCATTATTAGTTTTTTTAAAAAGGCCCTGTTACAAATGTCCAAGAGACAGCCATAATTCACTTTCAAATGCAGGGAGCGGGTAGGTAACTTGCTTAGAGAGCAAAAAGAAAATAACTTGCTTAAGGAGTGCCCATGGATATCACTATCATTTCGATAAATCATACAGCCTTTTCGTTTTTGACATTTATTCTCTTCTGTATTATCTTGCTGCTAATTTTGAAAAAAAAAAAAGAAAAAATTTCTCTTTTATAGTTTGAACAGGAAAAGAATTTTACAGTAAAAACACTATATTCTCTTTCTCCCTTTATTGTATGTATAATTATTAAGGTGCAGGATATATTCAAATTATTTCAGAAGGCTTGAGTAAACTTTCTAGTGCTAAATTTTCATGGTTAGATGCGAAGCGCCATCTCAAAGGAAGCAGCAGGATGGTGAGCCACTCTGCCGTGGCGCCCTTTCCCCTCGGGACATCCCCATTCCACGAGGCAGCAGCTTTAAAGGTCACTGGAGAGAGGAGCAGTCGTTTCCACTCTCCCCACCTTCATAATTCAATTGAACAGCGGCTGTGGGTCAGGGAGATGCCTGTTGCCATGTCTCGTATGTGCCAGGGTCATCTTTTTTTTTCAGTGCCTTTTTAATATTTGACTTTAAGTAATATTTCTCATATTAATAAAGAAATTCATACCTGTTGTAAACAAACTAGAGAATATGAGTGGACCTAAGAGGGGTCAAAGACCAATAATCTCACCACCCAAATAAACACAGTTAATGCCTCCATGTGTGTTTATAAAGTTTTATTTTGTTCATAACTTTAATTCCCAGCCTATAGACTAGTGCGTCATACATAGGAAGTGCTCAATAAAATTTATTTTAAAAAAGCAAATGGATTCAAACTGATGTTGGAAGTCTCCCCCTACAGGAAGCTCTCCCACCTCACCTGAGACTTCCTTTCGGGTTTCACTAACAGTGGCCCCAACCACCCGCAAGTACCCTTCCTTTATATCTCCTGCCTCTCAGCAAAACACCTAAAGCCCTTGCAGCCTTCCCCGCTTTGGGAAAACATGCCAGTGGCCTTTTAACCCTTCCTGTCTTCCTCCTCCCCTTCAAAAGGGGAGGAATAGTTTGTAAGTTTGCATGTCTTCTGTTTCAGGTTATATACTATGTTACTTTGTCCTATCATAATGAAAATATTTAGCATCCATTGCATGCGTTGGTAATACGGTGTTTCCTAGCCCACCATCCACAGAGATGGATTTCCCCCTGTAATATCAAGAAATAAAATTCTAGGAAGCATCATATTAGACCTAAGCAGAATTTATCTCAAATGTGCCTTCTACCATTGCCAAAATCTGTGAGGGGAAAAAAAAAGCCAGTGAAGCTTGATCCACAAAACCCAGTGGAGGGCCTAGAATTATAGCAAGCCACTGCATAGATCGTTCCTTAGAGCAATATAAGCAGCCAAATATGGGGCTCTAAATAGAACTTGGAACTGTAGTTGGTTTGGTCTAACTGGAAGTGAGGAATGCTGGTTGGATTCCGGGCATTCTGGGCAGGAACCACTGCCAATCCCCAAAGAAATGAGACAATGGTCTTGGCTTTGCCCAAGACAAATGCCTAGGTGCAACCAGGGCAATGTTTTTATGGCTTTGTCTTCATGTCCTTAGGAAGTTGAAGCCTTCCTGAGTGGCTTCCTGGACAGATGAGGTATAGATCAGTGACAACAAATCAGTATTGGCTCGTGTGCCAACTCATTTTCTTAGCTGTCTAGAGAAATGTTTTGAGAAGACTCCATGCCATTGTCTACAATCAGTGAAGCTGAAGTCTGTTGGCAATGACTGCTGTGGGGATGGAAGTGAGAAGTGAACTGGATCAAAGGGGAAGTGAACTGTGGTCGATTAGCAATGTCTGCCCTGGGTCAGGACGTGGAAGGTGGACTGGTGGTGTGCCAGTGGTTTGTCGCCCTCGGTGTGTACCAGAAATTGTGCTAAAAAATAGTATTTTAAATTATTGTAGCTGGACAAAAAGCCCTGTAAGCAGGATTATCATATGACTTTCCATCAAATACTTTTGAGTGTTGGCTCTGTATCCAGCCATGATACTGAATTTGGTGACTAAATCTAGAAGTATTTTGGTGGAGTTTTGGGGCACTTTTATGTGGAGAATCATGTTATCTGCAAATAATGATAATTTCACTTCTTCCTTTCCTACCCTTATTTCTTTCTCTTGTCTAATTGCTCTGACTAGTGTTTCCAGAACTATAAAGGTGGTGACAGTGGACATCCTTGTCTTGCTCCTGATTTTGTAGTGAATGCTTTTAGTTTTTGTTCATTTAGTATGTCCATCAGATACTTTTGTTAGTGAAAGGAGGCCTATTATTTGAGGACAACAGGAGCAAATAAGTACCCAGGACACTAGGTTCTCAAGTGGGAAGGTACTATCTTCACCCCACATTTCAAGGGCTGCTTGGGCAAGATCTGCTGGGACTATGCTGTGTACTCCTAGAGAGCCCTTTTACTGGGGTAAGTTTTTTCTCAGAGAGAAGAGATCTCTTTCTCACCCATCCTTAGGTTCATGGCTGAGGCTCCTGTGTCAAAAGACAGATTAACAAGAGAAGAGCCTATGAGTTCATTTAATATGAGTTTTATGTGTTACAAGTGCCTTTGGAGGTGAAGATTCCCCGAACAGCTAAATGTGTTTGTTTTAATATGTGGCTGTGATGAATAATGATAGTTGCAAACAATAGAACAGACAAAGGGGCTGTGAAATAACGGAAATAAACTGGATGGGCGAACTCAGCAAGGCCTGTTTGCTGAGGTTCCTGTGTCTGCAGAGGTAAAAACGTTCCTTTTCACTGAGTATGGAGAGCTCATCTCTCCACTGAGGGTCTTAGGACAAAGGGAAGATGAGAGTGACCCTGCTTCTGCTGTTTCCTCTCATGGCAAGATGTCACATCTGAGGGCACCATGTCCTGAACCCCACCAGCCCCAAGCCCCACCCCCACTTAACTAGTGATCAAAATATCCACTTCCTTTTGTCCTTACCACACTTACGCAAAGGAGTCCGCAGTGAGAGCTCCATGGGTTGGTGGTTTTTCTCCAAAGCTGCCCAGTTTCCAGGCCATATTCAACCCTGACTCCTGCTGCCGTTGGTGGCAGAAGCATCAAATCCTGTGCCACAATGTGTTTTCCAAATGCCAGGGTTCCCTTCCCTGTGGTGTAAATGGCTGGGCTTCCCAAAAACCTAGCTTGCATAGTTCTGCCATTGAAATCCACTGGCATCATTCCCTACCAGTGCAGAGCCTCCTGCCCAGCCCACAGGTCATAGTGAATGACCACAGAAGCCTGTTGGCTGAACATGAGCAAGTGAAGATTCCCTAGGTATGTTGCAGATTTATTTGTAAATCCTTTGTAAAATCTTCAGATCCACTTACAATCCCATGAACTCACCATGCATGAATTCAGGCTGTGTGGGGCTGAAGTCACCAATTTAAAAGGCTGCCATGGATGGCTCACCTTTCACTGCCGTGGTCCCTTCTGGAAACACCTGGTTGACAGTGCTCCTGATAAGTGTGTTGCGCTCGCTCAGAGCTGCCTGGGCATATTAGGCCCATTTTCCAGACTGAGCAATGAAGTATTTGATCAGACAAATAATGTCTTTGACCTATCACACTACTGATTTTTGTTGTGTTTTGTTGTTTTAGTTTTCATACTGAGGTAACAGTGTTGGAGTCAGGACTTTGGACTTGGGTTGGAAAGTGCTGGAGTGTGACTTTGGGCTTGCCATTTCCCCTACAAGCGTCCCATCCCTCACCTATGGGGGCCTGAACGGTGGTCATCATGGTTTTAGGAACGATGCCCCCTTTTCAAAACATAGCAATGATTACTATGTCCAAAACCCAAGCAGCTCTGACTTAGAGGAGGCAAACTGGGTCTTTTGGATTCCTCCAGCAGTAGCCTATGTGATATTTATCTCCTGCTGCCTGCTTTCTGGCCATCTTTCGAGGAAGGCTGTTGCCTGCGTGTAGGCTCTCCTGGCAGGGGGTGGATGGGAAAATTAAAGGAAGTGAAATTTAAATCCCTCCAATTTGCTGCTTGTCAGCAGCTCTGCTCACATGCTTGGTTGGGCTGGGGGTTGAAACCAAAGATTCAGAGAAGGTTTTAGGTAATCTGTGCTTTGCAGTTCCTGGTGGTAGATTATCTGTGCATTGCAGGGACAGATTTTAGGCTGTCTGTGTGTGGGGCTGGGCTCACTGCTTGAGGAAGCATATAGTGTTTGTGGATTGCCCTATTCTGTGTCTCATCCTAACACTGATCCCCAGGTCTGGAATGTAGCACGTAGAAGAACCCTGATCTTGGGATGCACTGGTCCCTTGCCAGCATTTATTTAAAAATTTAGGAGCATCCCTAAGCAACCAACCAAGATAGAAGTGACCTCGTTGACCTCTACTTCATAAGGTCTCCTATTTTACATTCCCCTCTTAAATCCCTACAGATTTATTAAGGGAGGGTTTATTGCTTTGAAGTTGTTCCCATGTTTATCTGTCTGCTGGTGGAACTGAATGTGCCTTGAGTGGCAGGAATGATGTTCTATCTGTGCGTCTCTGGGCCTAGATCAGTGGCACAGAGAGGATCACAGACTTGTCTGTTTTCCTGGGGTGGATACATGAGTGAGTGTGAAAGCAAAGTGAGAGGATGATGGAACTGGCTTGACGATAAAACATCTGTCTTTATCATGCTCAGCTGATTCCAGAGTGAAGAAGGTGACAGTGTGACACTAATGCTTTCATCTTCCTAGTGCTCACCTGTATTGCCTTTTCCCCTCCTTTGAACGCTCCTGGATTGCTCTGCAGGCCCCTACGTCCAGCTACAACCGAGCTACCTCTGGCTCTCATTTCTCGGTGAGGATCTTGGCATGGATAAAGAGAAGTACAGTGTTTGTTAGCAAATTGTCAACTGCTCTGACATTGCCAGTCTTCAAGCCTGTGTTGTCCTCGGTACCGTAGTTCTCAGACCTATTGCACTGCAGATTCCTGGCCCATACAGGTTGCTGAGTCAGAGTTTCTATAGATGGCAAAGTGACTTTTTAAGCAACTAGCTGTTGCAAACCATGAGAACATATCTGGTCCTTTTTATCCAGTGTCACTGCCTGCTAAGGGTCCCCGGGAACTGATCTGTGGGTCACGCACACCGCTTTGTCCTCTCTAGCCCCCACCATGCCAAATCCTACTCCTGCGCAAGTGCTCATAGCCTTTCTCTCACATGTAAGTTGCTGCTCTTGTTTGCCTTGATTTCCTCCTCAAGTGGCCTTGGAAGCTCAACTCATCCCTCTGTCTCCCCCGGCCTCCTGCAGCTCACCCTTGTGTCCTCCATTCTGTCTCCCGCTGGCTCCTTTAGGTAGATCTCCCGTGCTAGCCCTTATTTCAGTCATTCGGTAAATAGTGAACTGGTGTGCTGTGTCAGGCACTCCTCAAGATGCAGTCACACTGAGTGAACCAAACAGAAAAAAAAAAAAAAAAGGAAAACCCTGCCCCCTTGAAGCTTACATTCTAGAGAAGACAGGAAAAATGACATGCGTTGTTCGTTAAGGACAGGTGCCAGGAAGCAAATAAAGCCAGGTGAGAAGGAGCTGGCTATTGAGAGGTGCCAGTTGAGGTAGCGTATTTAGAAAGGCTTGAAGGAGTGACAGGTGGAGGATGTCCATTTGGGTCAGAAGAACAGCAAGTACAAAGGGCCTGACACTGGGGCATTTTTACTGCATTCAAGAGCAAGCAAAGGGGCCACAGTTCTAGTGTATTTCTAGCAGCTACACAGGCTGCTGGGCTCTTAGTGCGTTCATGGAAATAGCTGAACATTTGCGCCTGCAGTGAAGCGAGCAGAGTAGGGTGCGGGAAGGCGGAGCCAGGCTACCTAGCCACTGTAAGGGTGTCAGGTTCTATGCCAAGTACAAAGAGATGCCACTCAGTGGTTTGAGAAAAAGGTAAAATGATAAGGCTGACATTTCTCCAGTGTGGAGAACAGACTATGGGGTTAGATCAGGAGCGGAGAGACAGGCTGGGAGGCCCTTGCTGAGATCCAGGTGGGAGATGAGAGCTTGGGCCAGGAAGACGGCAATGAAGATAATGGGGAGACTGGACTCAGGATGCGTTTGAAGGCAGAGGCCATGGATTTGAGGACAGATTGGATGGGGAGCTATGGCTGATGTCCGAGGCTTTTCAATCCAAACCTGGTGGAAAGATGATGCTAAAACCACACGCCTGCTCATTTCCTGCTTGAGAGTTTCGTTTGAAAAAGGCAGGAGCCTGAAAAAGACATACCCCAAGCAAGGAGCCGGGTCCAGTTGTCCCTGCATTAGTCGCCGGGTTCACAGACAACCAGAGCTGTGGGTTGGGGGTTCCCTGAGGCATCAGCATCCCAGGTGCTCTGGTACACGAGCTGCTTGTGAAGTTGCCCTCGCTGGCATGCAGCTCTCCTCAGATACTTAATCAGATGCCGCCTCTGCCTACCAAAGCTGGTTAGGGAAGGAGGTGGGAATGGAATTGAGAAGTTAAACTGCCTAGCCCCTCCCTTCCCAAGCTCATCATCTTTGGGGGACAGTTACTCGCTGTTCTCTGCACACCCCATGTCTCTCTGCCTCTGCAAAGCTCTCCTACTCTCTCTTGAGCAGATCTCTCTTTGTTTCCTTCTTTACTTGTCAAAACACCACCGAAGCCTATTCTGACTACTGTTTCTTCCATATGCTTTTCCTAGTGTCCTGGCCAGATGTGGTTTCTGACTCCACCACACCCCATAGCGGTTTGTGCCTTTCTTATGACATCATTTTCTCCAGTATGGTAATCAGGCTTCTGAGCTGAAATGACCACTGTGAAAGCGATGGGCCTTATTACCTGTGAGTCCCTCCCTAAAGCCCAGCTCAGCCTTTTAACCCTAGTAGGCACTATTCCTCAAATTGAAATGAACTCCCCTTACCCTGATATTCTCAGCTACTGCAGGACACTGGTCTCCTAAGGGAGATTTGAACCAAGAATCAAACAGCCAAGTGTCCAACATGTACCAGGTAGATAACAAATAAATGAAGTGGGTGCATATGATGAAAAACTTCTGTGGACACTTTTATAAGAAAGATTTCACTTTCTTTGCAATCCTCAGTAAGCAGAAGCACAGTGCAAGCTTGATGACAAAGGGCACGAGTGTAGGTTTTCTATGGAGGAGGCAGTAGGGAGGGGTGGAGTCTGGGGGAGCAGAGAGGAATCTCATCATTCATTGGAAGCTGACAGCCACACCTTGGCCCCAGTTATTGCCACAGTGTTGCTGGATAATGGCTTTGTCAGGAAAGGCTGCAAATTCAAATGCTTTGCATTAAAAAAAAAAATCCTGATTTTTACATGATAGCA
>PVLD010013244.1:0-56837 GCA_004027595.1 Dinomys branickii | reverse complement strand
TCCCTACTATCTTATCTATAATTTGGTATTTCCTTTAATGTTTTTGTGTTAACTAATGTGAAGATAACTATGTAATACAACATCCAGTGCTAATTCCCTACTATATTCTGTATAACTTTGTATTTTCTGTATTGTTTATGGCTTTTCTGGTTCATATGTCTCCATTCTTTTGTCTTTAAAATAAAATTAAAAAAAAAAAGAAGATAGTGGAATTTAGAAGCTCCATGAGGAGTTAAGAATTTCCCTATCTTGCTTTAGAGGCTGTGATTAAAGCTGGCAGGAAACAATTAGGTTGTGATTTTAGGAGCAGCCATTCACAGGCTACATCATAGTTCCTGCTCAGAAACCTACCAGCTGAGCTATTCACATGCTGTCATTCTAGGCAACATTGTTTATACATCACATAATGCTGGTCTATGTTGTGTCTGTTGGAGCCCTGGCAAGGAGTCTCCTCTGGAATAGACAGTGGGACCCAGGCACATGGTCCACACAAAACACAAGAGATCCATATTTGGACATGAGTATGCCTTAAACTCCAAAGGGATTTGGCACAACTGTGGCTCTGGAAATGCAGCCCTCACATCAGGTCACACATTAGAGAAAATCAAAACAGAATTAAGTTGGCCACTTTTTCTCTGCAGAGACATGAGAAGCATTTTGAGTTAAGTCTACGAAAACTTGTTCTTTACGTTCAAGTCCGTATTTGCATGGCCACATACTATCAGTAACCTACTTTATGTGGCTTTTTCTCATACACTAGTGAAGAAGTTCAAGGTCCAAAGTGTGGATTCTGAGGCAGCACATGAGCAAACAAGGCTTTGTTTCCTGAAGAGCACTGCAATCGCTGGACAAACATCCATGTGCCTAGGACGATCCACACACGTTCCTGCTCGGTACGTGGAGAAGGAATGAGGTCAGGCCCATGATCCTCAGCGTGGCTTTCCACAGACCCTGAAACCGCGAATCTTTTCAGACTTAGCCGCCATGATTCCTGTCTGAGCTCAAAATCTCATTCCCGTCAGTCAGCTCTGTTCTCCTCATTCTCTTCCCTTCCGTGTCTTAACTAACGTGATGCTTCTACTTCCACATTTCCAGACCGTACTCACCCTTCAAGTCCTATGTTATTTCCAAACGAAAACAATCCCCTCTCTCTAGCCAGGCAGCACTTTATGCCTCTTTAACACAACAGCATGTAAGGTAGCAACTATTGTTAACTCCTACCATTTTGTTTTGAAGTCATGTATCATTTTTGTTGTTTTGTGTTGTTTTCATTTTGTCTTCATTGTCCCCCTGCCCCCTGGCTTCACTGTTGTTTTGTTAATTTTTTTTATTTTTAGAATTAAAAAAAAAAAAGATTGTCGTGTTCTACTGTGTTCCAACTGGAACCAGAGAGAATTCTGCCGTCACTAGAGGGAGTGCTACGCAAAAAGAATAGAAGGTCTTTGGCGGGCGTCCCGTTTCTGGGTGCTCGAACACGCCCAACTCGCCCACCACCCACTCTGTACCGTCCCTCCTGTAACACATACTTTTTTCTCTTAGAATTTTGGAAGGAGGTGAAATACTCAGCTGAACTGGAAAAATAAAAAAATAGCAAAGAATGAAATGGTGAGAGCTTTCTCTCAACCATATGCCCAGTCTAACGTCTTGCCTAGTGACCAAATCAGGAAATTAAATGGTCAATATTATCGTTGAGGAAGAAACCAGTACAAATTTTGGATGAGAACAACACCAATCCAGGTGTTGTTGCCTAGACATTCCAGGCAATCTGGAAAGCTGAGAGCTTGGCTCTTAAGTGTGAACTCTGCCCCGGAAGATTTCCTTTCTCCCGCCCCAGGGATGGTGAATAATGCTGGTAAACACTTAGAGACCCCTGAGCTTTTATTTATTCCAAAGGTGTAACGTTTATCTGTATGTTCACATGTTTTATCAATTAAACCCATTTCTTCCCCTATTGTTAAAAGTACACTTTGAACGTGAGGGTATTATTTAGGCTCTGTATATAAAGGAGTTAGGTTGGCTTGTGTACCTGGCAGGCAGCTTCTAAATTCATGGCATTCCTGAAGGGATGGAGTGTCTTTGCTATTCATAGTGGGCCCTTGGCACATTCTGAGTTTCTGCTCCTGGGATGACTCAGAATGGAGATGGTCATGTCGGAAAGACCAATCAAGCCATTGAGACTTTGGAGTGGTGTGATGGGAGTGTCTTCTACGAGGGAGAGAACTGAAGATTGAGCGATGTAGGCAATAATTTAATCAGTCATCCCTACACAATGACGTCCAGTATAAACTCTGAACATTATGTTTGGGCATGCTTGTCTGATTGGTGTTAGTCTCGATATTGTCATACACAGATGTACTAGACTGAGGGTATGCTGGCTTTGCTCCCACATCTCTCCTAGTGTATGTCTTCCTTGGGCTGGTTCTGATTCTTATCCCTTTGCCTTATAAAATTGTAGTCACAGGAATAGTGCTTTCCTGAATTCTGTGAGTCATTCTGGCAAATTCTCATACATGAAGAGGAAGTGAGAACTTTCAGATTTAAAGCCAGTTGTTCATAAGTGCAGATGACCTAGGATACCAAGCCCATAGTCTGAGAATATGAAGTTAGGGCAGCCTCGCGGAGGACTGTGCCATATGGTGTCAGAAGTTACTGCAGCAGAGTAGGACAAGATTTGTGACTATAAGTTACTTTTTCGAATCCAGAAACTTTGGCTTCCTATGACAGAATAATGATCTAAATAAGAACTCAGTGTTTACATGTACCAGAGAAGGCTGCGTCTTAAACAACCCCCAGCTTCCTGTTTAACAGCTCAATGTGCATTTGTAGAATGAAGTAAAGAAGTCTTACGAATATTACTTTTTACCAACATTAACGCAAAGTTTTGTAAAAAGTTAGAGGTTGCCTATGTCTAAGTGAAAAAGAAAAAATGCACCAAAATAGTGACCGCAGTTATTTGTGAGTAGGATAGTTGAGATATTCCAAAGTATGGGTTAGATTTTACTTGCTGGCATATTTATTTACCTTATTTTTAGCTTGGTAACCTATTAATTAGGTGAAATACTGGGAGAAATGTAGCAAGCTTCTGGGAATAAGAGATGTTTGCCAAAGCCCGGACAAGGCTAGGCCAGTTAGGTATAACTTGTACAAAAATAATTTTCTTCTGTGGGTGTCATTTTGGCTCTGTGATTTTGGGAAAGTCATTTACCACGTTAAAGTGAGGCTTACACAAGATGACTGCTAATACTTCTCCCCACTCTAAAATTCGAAGTGGACATCTAAAGACTTCAGTTTATGCACCCATATCTCAAAACATCCACAGATATTGGGTGAAGAAGAGTTCTTGAGCAGGGGGCTCTGCTTGGAGAAGATTTGCATAAGGCTGATTTAGCAAGTGAAAAATGGACTGTGACAGACTAATGGGGGGTTTGATCTGCTCAGTGTCTGGCCCACACAGCCTGGTCTGATCAGATCTTCAAAGTCATATGGTCTCTATTTGGTTTTACAATAAATAACCCAGGCTTATGAGTTAGACACCAATTAATGAAATCATCTAGCCCAGAAGAGGGCAGTCCGCCTGGGCAATCATTTTGGAAGCCTGGACCATCTATTAGTCTTGCCAAGCCCAGGGGTTTTACTCCTATGCATGATAGAATTATGGGATTCGTCCCAATTCCAGAGGACCTTTGCTCTCAAATCTACCAACAGCTGCTGTGGAGGTCAGGGAGGGCTTGACTCCTACAGATCTCACTAATGACACAAAGACATTCTCATTCTAGACAGAAGGTGTATTCAATCCTGGTAAGTACTTGGAGTCCACAAGACAAGCAGCTTCTGATAAAATCAGGTTTACTTAATTTTTCTACTTGTACCCATCCTGAAAGGACATAGGACTGATTCCAGGAAGAATTGTTTTGGAATATACTAAAGGCAACATTCGAAGGTGTTGTGATTGAGGTTGGGCAAGAAAACTACTAATGTATTCATATATATTGAGAACTAAACCCACCATGGGTGCTCAATAAATATCAAGCAATCAATCAATTCTCCAGCCACAGAGAAGCTGCCTGTTCCAAAAATGTAGACGTGAAAAGGAGCTTGGCCCAAGACCTATCTCACTCTTCCAAGTGATGTGACTCCAAACTCCAAGAAAAGTTCTGGGTGACTTTTTCCTTCACGGAATAATTCTTGGCAACACTGAAAACAGTGATTTCCAGAAGAAACACCAAAGAAATGAGATTCTGCTACATGTTGGTCAAATTTTCAAAACTTAATGGAAAGAGACTCTTAAATTATAGTGAGACAGTTGATTAGAAGTGGCTATACCTATTCTCAGAAATGTGCTCAGTAAAAATTGATGTGATTCTGAAAATGCAAATCCACTGTACGGGACTCTCACACTGAAAGCACCTGCTGGAAGACAGCCACAGACCACATTTAACAGAGTCATTCTGCATCAGTCAGTGCACCTTGAATACGACATTCTGCATTTTTTATTCAGGGATCCATATATTAAATTTGCATCTCTAGGTGTTCAGAAAGAGAATGTTAAAAGTGCACCATAATGGTTGACAATCTACTAACATTTTTAAAACACAGCTATTGCAAACAATTATGACTGATGTGTAAACAAGTGTAACTACTGAATTTTCAACTTATAATACTAAGGCTCTACCAAATGTGAGAGGCATCTCTGAGGGTCTGCTTCTATATTGCCATTTAAAATGATGCGTGTTTTAATGGCTCTTTGGGTACATATGATTTGCAAGACTATTTCAGCTGTAACTTTATAGACCTTTTGATGGATCATTTGTCTTTGGCTTTAAGAAAGGGAGCTGAAGTTATATGATCATTTATGTTTTCTATTTAATAGCCATGTATCAAATCTCTACATACCTCTTAGCATGGTGGGATAATAATTTGATATATTATTTATGGGAGGTTTTTTATTTTGCATTTCTTTAGCCCCATGACCCTGTGAGCATCTCCTGTAGGCCCATTAGACATGTGCCCTCCACTGGCGGGCAGTTTCAGAGGGGATAAGTGAACAAAGGGAACATTATGAGTTTTTAAGTTCAAAAGCTGCTTATCCTGCAGTATGCCAGAAAGTGATGGGAATCAGCCTGAACCACCCAAATTAGCAATCTTTAGAACTGGTAAGGAAAAAAAAAAAAAAAGAAGAGCTGGTAAGGGGAAGAAACCATTGAACATTCCAGAGCAGACCTAGCATTGGAACAGACACTTTGCCCACTTTGGGAGATGGATAATCAGACGTAGATGACTGAGCCTGTTTTCCACCATGGGTAATAAGATGTGAGCAGTCCCCACAAATTCCTTTTGTTACCACATCTCTGGAAAGCAGGCTAAGTGGGGTACAGCTGTCAGTGGAAATGAAAGGAAAAATGAGAAATGCTTCCAGGTCTTAAGACCAAGACAAGGAGCCAATGCAGAACAAGATATGGTTTGGAGCTTCCAGCCAGAGGTTTTGGGGGTAGAGACCAACTCTGACCAAAAATACATGATATAGCTCACAGAAGCCAATTGATATAGCTACAAAGAGACCAAATCACTTCCTACCTCCCCAATAATTCACCTTCTAAACCCATCCCAGATGCCTTGTTGCTAAGACAGCCAGACTGAATCCATGATCCTTTGTAGGAGAAAGAAAGAAAAAAAGAAACCCTCAAGTGAGTGAGTCTAATGTTAAAATTATTGATAAAATGTTAAAACTGACCAGATTGAATCTTGGCCACCAAATGAGAGAGAAATTAAATCATAAGATGGAGCCATGATTCTTACAAATTTGTAGCTTGAGAAATGAGCTTTCTCTATAGTATAATGTGGAACACTCTTGTCTGCAAACACAAGCAATGTACTATACAAAAAGCAGAGACACGAAATAAACATTGACTCAGTAAGATTATCAGTTAAGGGTTTACTTGGTGCATGAAATGTTATCAAGTAAACGATGAGTCATTTAGTCTTTCTGGGACTCATCTGAAAAATGGAGATAACACTGCACCAACACACAATGACTTACACAAGGTCACCACCAAAGTCAAGTAAAAAAAAAAAAAACAGTATGATCTTAGAAACACCGGAAATGCCTATCAATCAATGAATTGATAAAAAAAAAAAAAATGTGGCTTTTTTAATACAATGGAGTACTACTCAACCATAAAGAAAGATAAACTTAAGCCATTTATAGCTAAATGGATGCATCTTGAGACCATACTCTTTTAAGTGAGTAAATCTGACAAACATTATCCCTCTGGTGTGAGAAACTGAAATGTAAATAAGAAACAAAATGTAAAATAGATATTGTGAAATAGGAAGAAATTGTTCAAAAGGAAAGGGGAACTAGGGAGAGGGAAAGGAAGGAAGGGAAAAGAAAAAAGAAAAGAGATAAATGGCAACAGCACTTTGTAAATAAGGAGGGAAAATTGAAGGGAGGGGAGGGGAAGAGGGGGAGAAAGAGGAACTAAGATGTATCACACATGGGCACAAATTCCCTACGATGAATGTGACCAACGTGTATATCTAAATTATACCAATAAACCTAAAAAGAAAAAAGAAAAAGAGTATAAATGTGCTTCATAGGCTGTAAAATATTGTATAAATATAATGTATCTTAACTCTTTCTAAGCAAAAGAAACATGGAGAGATTAGTTCGGAGAAGCAACAAGAATAATGAGCAGCGTGTACTTGGATTATTCAAACCATCTGTCCTGAGGATCCAAGAAGCAAAGCACGCTTGAGATTTCAAATCAGACTTTTACACTGGAATATTCGATGAAATATTGAGAATATGATCATTTCCAGCACTGTGCTTTTAACCACATCTAAACTGAATAAATGTAGAAGGCATGACACCTCAATATCTCACCTTCACCCAAAGTGCTGGGAAAGAAACAATCAGAAATTGATGCCAATTTATTTGTATTCGCTCCATACATTGTGTTCTTCATTTTATAAGGTTGATTTCTTACTTCTCATCATACTAATTCTTCAATTCAGAAGAACGTATTAAACATAACAACTATGTAAATTAAAATGTCAATCCTCTTATGCTTCATCTCAAGGAAAGTAAGTCAGAAGCCAAGAAGTTACAAGACACTGAAAAGAAATGGGGCCATAGAAACCAGGACGGGGTGACGGGGCGAAGGCCTGTGGGTACAGAGCCTGTGCGGGCCACACGGGCACATGCTGAAGAGGAGGCTCTCCATGCATGCATTTCACTTACAACACCTCTGTCCATCTTTTCATGCGATTGGAAATATTAAAACATCTCTTACATATGGTAACAGTGATTACACGTGTTTTCCTTTTATACATACATTTTACTACACTTTATAAGGCTATATGTATTACAAGATACAAGAGTTTTCCAAGAGTGGTGGGACTACATACATTTTAGATCTTACATACCAGCATTGGGATCAAATCTCCACATAAAATGGGACTTCATTATATATCTTAATCACTTCCCACTAAATTGAACAGAATTTTAAATATGAAATAATCATGCAACTCTGTAAAGCAGAGTCATCTTATTCATATTTATCTGCCTTTGGGGATCGATAACAAAAATAAATTTGATTGTAAATTGATTTGGAACTGAATGTTCATACTACAAGGATAGAACTTTAGGTAAGATTTTGTACCTCCTTTGCTAACCTGCTTATTTCATTTCTTGCGAACCCAATTCCAAGATTTACACTGCATTTTTAAAATCTGTGGGAACTTGGCTTCACATTTGGAACAAAAGGTAAGGTGAGTAATGTTCCCCACACATATAACCAAGGCCTGAAATGGGGCAGAGACATCTGATTTGAAAACAAATCTATTTTGGGCTGGGGATATAGCTCAGAGGCACAGTGCCTGCCTGGCAAGCATGAGGTCATGAGTTCAATTCCTGGTGCAAAAAAAATCTATTTTAATCCCATCCCAAATTATGAAGCTAGACATGCACTCCTCAGGAAGGCACATGAAAGAAGTCAGAAAATAATCTTAAGTATCCTCTGTTGCTTTACTAACATGCTCTGGAGACCCAAATAAATTGTTGTTGATAATTCCACAAGTAAAATCGTATCAAACTATGACTGACATCCTCAGTAGGCAAAATTATGACAAACTTTATTTTTCTGACACCTTTCATCTGGTTCCTTCAACACACCAGAGCACTGAGGAATGAGAAGACCCTCACAGCGCCACCCCGCGTAGGGGCACTCTCAGGGCGTGGGTCCCCACTGGCTCCACTCCTGTATGATGCTGGCACACACAGTAACTTCCATATTTCAAGGCAGGAAGTGCAGCTGTTAACATCATCATCTATGGCAAAAACATAGATGATTTCATTTCATTTCATCTGCAGAAGTGCTGGGGCCACACTGGCCACAACTCCTTGGTAATCAGTTTGTTGAGAATACCTGGCCCAATGCTTTCACACTGACTGGTTTTAAAACCATTAACTAAAATACAAATCTCCAGAGTGTTCTATCGAGCCATGGGTGTTTCAAGACAGCCAGTAGGTACCTGTCGGACCAAAGCATTTCCACTGTTAACTGTCTTATATATATGGAAATTTTAGTATTTCATTTTTTAAAAAATTTCCACTGTTAGAAAAAATAGCTTTAAAATTTCTGATCTAAATAAGCTACAGTCTCAATCATTGATTGTTTTCTTTTACATTTGGTTATAAATAATATTCCAGACAATGAGTGTTATGGGTTAATGATTCAGAGACTTAAAAGGTAATATCCTTGAGTCAATTTTCAGTGGAAGCCTTTTGGTTCAATTGAATACTCTGAGTTTGAATTACAAAAGAGCAAATCAGAAACACCTGCACAACTGTGCATTATTTCAGTGTCTGTCATTTCTCCCATGACATGCCTCAGTTGGCTAAATGCTATAAATCCGCGTCTTCTAATTGGTCTTCTGTCTTTTTCATATCTTTATATTTTAGTTTACTTCTAGAAACAAGATAAGCCTTGATAAAATGAACAGTTAAGCTCCTTCCCACCAAAGAATCACAGGCATTCCTCCTCTTCTTGCCGGCCAGGCTTGCTAGACGGCCGGAGACTTCTTTCCTACCTTTCTCAGATGGTGAATTAGAGCTGGAAGGTGAAGGGTTCCTGTGCACAAATGCATCACCCTGAAACTTGAATATCAAAGCCAACCAATTGCTGGCCAGTTTTACATCACTTTCAGCCTTTGTAACTCTGCATACGGTGAGGATGAGTCGTTGAATGTTATTGTTCTGTTGAGTCACCCAATAAAAGGCAGAAATCTTGTCATGTGATTTAAAGGGAAACTTCATTTAGGGGGCACCAAGTTCTCATTAGGAAATGTTCACTGGGTTTAGTGAGGGACATTCGGGCTACCTTCGGGGGGAAGTCATGTAAAAGATCTATCCACTAGTTCTATACAAGAGTGTTCCACGACAGTTTATCATGTACCTGGGAAAAGAGCCCATAACTTCCACAGCAGGTCATCTGGAAGAGGAAAATGTGGTTAGGCAGGGAGGGAGGAGCGGCCGTCTTATCACAAAGGCTTGTTTGATAGGTGGAACCAGGCTTGCCTGGTTGACGAACCCCAGGCCTCCCAGGGCCAGTCTCAGCACAAACAAGCACTGATGGCTGCTCTCTGGGAAGTCCTGCACTCTGAAAGGGGCTGTCTGTGAGGCTTATGAAACTAGGGCTTATCACGTCCCTACGGAGATTCCCCAAGGGCTCCAAGGGCTACCATATTGCTTAGGGACCCTGGCTCCGCAAGGACCACGGCAGACAACCTTTTGACATGGCAAAGCCCAGCGGTGAGGTGGTCAGAAGAGGCCCACAACACCCAAGGCCGAGGCCCCCAACCCTGACACAGATGGAGCTGACCAAGCTGTTTGCACTCACCCGGCCAGACCCAGAAAAAGTGAACACGGTGTTGAGCTTGTCTGTTGTCCTCTCATGTTGACCCACTGACCAAAAATGATACCCACCATTGCTCAGGACTTTGCAAGTTTATAATCCATATAGTAGAAGCATTGTTATATAAACCTTGCCAAGACTATAGGGCTTTTAAATCCCCAGCTAAGAAGCTGAAGAAATTTATAGCAGTGTTGCTAGATGAGGAGGCCAAGTAAACTCACAATGTTGATCTTAGGTCTGTTTAAATTTCTCGTGCCTTCTGGCACTTGAAGCAGTAGTGGAAAGAAATCATTTACTCCTGGGAGTATTAAGCATTTGGAAACATGGGGTACCAGGGAAGAGCATTCAGAACAGAACTGATGGGACACTGTGGTCCTGGCCTGCAGAGGGCAGGATTTTACTCCAGCACTGTAGCCATTTGTGTCACCAGCAGCACAAAAACCTAATGGTACCTTCCAGTAATAAGTAGAGTGGGTTATGTGGAGGCTGTTTTCCTACCGTGAAGGCTTGGCCATTAAGCAGCCCTCCCCTGCTCCCTCATAAAAGGACACACTGCTTGGGACTGCAGTGTACATGGTGTAAGGAATGTCCAGTTGACCTCAAAGTCTAAGAACGTGGCTTTTTCACGAAGGTTTCTTCTGTTCCTTAGAATTTAGTTCTGGGTCTTTCTTTCTTCTGCCTTTTCTGTCTATAAGGACTGCAGCAGTAGCAACAGGAGTCACACAACTTCAGATCCTTCTAGGACTGCAGTTGGAGGACAACAAGTTGAACCCTAAAGAGAAAAATCAGCATTTAGTACCGGGTTTGGCTTGCACCTGCCAGACACATGTCTTTGTGGGAGAATCTGTGAGGATCAGTCAACAATGACACTTGCAACAAAAGCTTGTGATTCTGCAGACCTTGGGAGGAGTTCCAGGCACAGTGCTGCAGGAATCTCCACTCTTGTGGAGGGCTGAAACGAGGGAGCCTATTCTTCCATGCCAGATCACCTTGATTTAACACAAGATGAAATGCAATCTGATATGTGAACTGGTAATGGACTAACAAATGACTCAAGTAAAAAGTCATTTTAATGTAAGCCCTGGACATGATGTATTAACCTTCTCAGCAAGCCTGCTAATAGTCCGCCCCTAAGGTTCCTGGCTACAAGAATTTTCTGGATGTGACGCTGAAGCCTTATCTACCCTCCTCCCGCCGTCTCCATTTTAGTGCTCACTTGTGTGTAATCTGAGCATTTTATACAGGAAAATCTTGCTGGAGGTGAAACTGGAGGAAAATATGTCTTAATAGAATGTATAATTTAACAACCTAACTAGACAGACTAGGATTTATTGGAATAATATCTCCTAAAGACCTTCCAGATCCCAACTTTCATCATCACTGAACTAGATCTTTAAAAGAAAAAGGAAAGGCTGCCTGGATATTTTTTCAAGCTGAAGGAAGTAGAACCTATTGAAAGTCTGTAAGTTTCCCTATAGGTGTAAGGAACGATGAGAAAGAAGGAGAGAGGAGGAGGGGCAGGAGCCCGATTCCCGGTCTCCGCCGCAGAGCGCCTGTCCTGCTCTTATGGCCTGCAGGCCCCACCCAGCTCCCATTAAGTTCTGGGATCTGTGTATCTTTCCATGCAGATGCTCAAATGCCTTCTTCACTCAGGAAGTTATTCTCCTCACGCCTTGTGAGGTCTTGGAACAAAAAGTAGCTGAGAAAGAAACAAACGCTGCTCCTCTGCCCAGAAAAGTCACATTGCATCATGTAGCTAAAAAAAAAGTGTGGTTGGTTTTGGGGAGGAAGGAGGGGGAGACAGTGCTGGGCAGAGGTGGAGGGAAGGAAGGGGAGGAGAGTCTCATGTGTCCAATTCTTTTCCTTAGAGAAATGCATATGCCAAGAGTTGCTGTCTGAAAACGTGGTTGTTGGGGAACAAGAGATGTGAACAGAAGGTGTCTGACCGGGTGCAAACTCTTCAGTCAGAGTGCGTGGCATCCACGACGATGACGATTTGTCCAAGGCCCTGCTCCTGCATTCTCCAGGACACTCTCACTCTCACCCATCTTGCCTGCCACCTGAATACTACAGTGGTTTTCAGCTACAAGGAGAACCGCTTTCTAAAATGTGGGTTTTAACTCGGTGGATTCTCCATTCCCTGGACTGAAGAAAGGCAAGGCTTGGAAAGGCTCTGTTCACGGGTGTAAAAGTCACTGGCACTCTGTCTGACTCGCTGCTGGGGCGCAGGGTAAAGGAATTCTCAGAGTTGAGCAGCTTTGCAGTTTTTCTCTTGTTGCAGGGAAGAGGAAGAAAGAACATCAAAAGCCAAGACCCCTGAGATGGAGTTGGATGTTAATGACTTGGCTTCTGCTCAGAAAAAAGAACTTCCAAGAGATTCTGCCCCATTGAAGGTGACTGAGGCAGGTAAGACGGACAGAAGACAGAAGACAGCATTCCAAACCACACAAATGATTCAAAATGAGGAACAAAGGCAGCAAATCTCACCCATATGACCAAGTTTCTTCCTCCTTAAAGTAGAGACAACAAGATGCTTTTTAGTGTCCCCAACACAACTCAGGGGATAGCAGCCCAGCACAGCTGATATCCTCCCATGGGTCAGCCCACTTCTGTCAGACCCTGGATCTGTGTGTCTGTTTTTTGCATCTATAAAATGGTAACAATCCCAATTTTCTACCTTATAGGACTACTGGAAGAATTCATGATAAGAGACATGCAATGTGCTCAGAATAGTTTGATATAGTCTAAGTGCTGACAAAAAGTTAGCTATTACCATAATGCGTGTCAAGTCCCTAGCATAGCTAGACCCTCCATGAAAGCCAGTTTTCTTATCCACAGTTCTCAGTCACCATGACTTGGGAAATATGAAACAGCATGAAATACTTACAAGAACATGACTTCTTACACTAGTAATTTGACCTCAGACAAACTACTTTCTGTGAGTGCTGGCTTGCTCTTCTCTAATTAGCCCTATCTCACAGGATAGCTATGAGAATAAAATTAGAAACTCCCAAGTAACTTTATTCAATGGTGATTTGTGTATTAGAAACTGTCAGAAACCAGAGATGCATGTTCAGAGTTCCCTGGTCTGATAAAATAAGCATTTGCTGAACTCTTGTTATGGGCAGGCAGTTTCACGTGAGGCTCGCAGTTACAAAGGGGAGCATCACCTAATCCTGCTCTCCAGGAACTTCAAGCCTAGGGAGGGAGATGCATGAAACACATCATCTTCGTTCTGTGTGGCTTTTAATATTGTGAAAGCATATTTGCATATTTAGAAGACCAGAGAAGCCTCAATAAACATATCTTCCCTTGCCTAGAATACCTCCTCCAACTCCTCACCAAATTAATTCTTATTGATCCTTCAGCTTTCAGATGATTTCATTTGGTCAAGGAAGCCTCTTCAAATCTCAAGATGCTTTATACATCAAAGGTACCCCATGCTTCTCCCTTCCAAGTACTCAATACATACGCAGTAACTTCATTGCACTCCCTCCCTACTAGCTGCATCCCCAGACTGCTAGCATTTTCAGCATTGTGTTAACTCATTCACTCGGAAAATGCAAAATAACTCTTTTGTACCGGAAGAATGGATGTACTCCCAGAACTGCTCTGGGTAGCTAAACTGACCCCAGAAAGCGAATCAAAGATTGTAGGACACAGGGGAGCCCTCGGCGTCTTCCCTGTTTCGAAGGACCTGGACACAACCGTGTGATCATCAGTACAATCCAGTGTGTCAAGAATAATTTTAAGATTCCAAAAATAGGACTGGGAGTGGCTCAGAGGTAGAGCTAGCGCATGTTTGAAAGGCATGAGGGCCCCAAGTTTAATTCTCAGCTTAAAAAAAAAAGTTAAAACCAAACAATCTAGAACTATCCTCTCCCCTAAACAGTCATGATTTTCAACAAAGCTGTCAAGCTCATTTGAGAGGGAAAGGACAGTCTTTCCAACAAATAGTGTTGGGAAAGTAGGTCGTCCATATACTAATTAGGAATCTTGGGTCTTCACATTACTTTATAGACAAAAAAGTTAACTCTGAAGAAATCAAAGACCAATGTAACACCTAAATCTATAAAACTCTTACCAACACATGTGGGAAAACATTCTTGATGCTGAATTTGGCAATGATTTCTTGGATATGACATCAAAGACACAGGGAACAGAAGCAAAATAGATAAACCCAACTATATCAAAATTAAAAACATTTATGCTTCAAAGAACATTATCAACAGAGTAAAAAGGTAACCCATGGCATGGAAGAAAATATTTTGCAAACCATGCAGCATGATATGAGTTTAAAATGTAAAGAACTATGATTCAACAAAAAAAATTAATAACCTAAAAATAGGCAACTATAATATAATATTTCTCCACAGATGTAACAAATGACAAAAAATAACCTAAAAAGGTTATAGAAATAAATACAAAGCAAAGTTGTAATCAGGTACCATTTCATACCATTAAGGTGGCTATTATTACAAAGCTAGCAAATACCATGGGGGCAAGGAGGTGGGAAAATTAGAATTCTTAAGTACTGTTATTGGGAATGTAAAATAGTGTAGACACTATGGAAAATGATACAGATAGTCCTTAAAAGGTAAAAATTGAATTATATGATCTAGAAATTTCACTTGTGGGCATATATCCAAAACAGTGAAAGCAGGATTGTGAAGAGATCCTCGTATACCCGTGTTTGAGGAGGAATTCTTCATGACAGCTAAAAGGTGGAGGCAACAGTGTCTACTAATGAGTGACTAGATAAACAAAACAAACTACTTACACAAAATGGTATTTTATTAGGCTTAAGAAAGAAGAAAATCCTAACACATTACAACCTATATAAGGGCTAGGGATATAGCTCAGTGGCACAGCACCTGCCTGGCAAGTGCGAGGTCTTGAGTTCAATTCCCAGTACCAAAAAAAGAAAGAGTACAACCTATATGAAAATTAAAAACTTTATGTCTAGCAATATAAACCAGTCACAAAAGAACAGATATATGATTGCACTCAGTGAGGCTCCTACAGCGGAATGGTGGTTTCCAGGGGCCAGCAGAAGGGGAGTGGGGAGCCGTAATTTAATGGGTAGAGAGATTTGGTGAACAAGACGAAAACGTTGCGCTTATGGTTTGATGGCTGCACAGCCACGTGAATATACTTAATTCCACTGGGCTGTACAGTTAAAAATGGTCACAATGGTACATTTTATGTTGGGAACTTTTCTTCAAATTAAATGAAGAGAAAAGAATCACTCCAACTAAAAGCACAACAATAATGAAGAGTCTAAAAATTCCACTCCGAGTCTGAAATCTGAGGCTCTTGCCCACAGCCTTCTCTGAAAGGAACAAGCGCAGGGGCGGCGCAGGCAGGAGGAAAGGGAGAGAAGCAGGACGCGGGGTAGTGTTTGAGTGAGGTTGGGGTCCGAACCCGAAGACAATGATCTGCGCATGCTCCACTCCTGCATCTTAGACACTTATCTACTTCCCGGAAATAGAGTCCATCTGGTCTGAGTCATTAGCACTTTAGAAATGTTAATCCAATAGTTTGTTGATATGCAAGGAAACCTTAGCATCTCCCTTTCATATCAAAGAAGCTTTGTGATTGGCCAGAAGACCACACAACCGTGACTCAAATCCACAGCCAAAGCTCAGGCAGGTGGAGCTGGGACACTTTCAAAACTTGGATCAAGAGGAAAGGGCTGCAGACAATGCTGCAGAATGAAGTTGCAGAATTCCGAGCGCCTAAAACGGGTGCCATGCTGAGTTCAAACTCTTTAAGGACCCACCCATAAAAAGGAGGAAAGGCAGAAAGTTGGAGGTGCAGAGCATGCAGCTCTGGCTCACAGAGACACACTGGTGGAAGAACGCAGACCCTCCAGGCTCAGGCCGAACGTGATGTCACCCTCAGGTACGAAAAGAAGCTACAAAAGGGAAGAGGCAGCACACAGGAGGAGGCTCTTCACAGTGGGAGACGATGTTTTGAAAGAAGGTGAAGCAAATCTATTGGTGGTTCTTCTGATCTTACTCTGTGAGATCCAGGGAACCTCCACAGGAACCTAGTTTTTTTAAGTCTTTCATTTGTTATTGGCCCAAAGAATAACCATCAAAGCTGCCCCAATCAGTAGCAATGGAGATATCAAGTATGCTTGTCCCCGGGCTTCAACTTTTGGAAAGCTTACTACTTCCAACCCTGAAAGCAGATCTCCTCAAGCTGTAGGTCTTGGCCTACTTCCATGCAGCTTCATTTATGAACAACTTCTCTTCGCATCGCTGCTCTCAGCTTGTGTCTCTAGGTGGTGTGCTCATATCTGAAATCCAGGGCACCAGGTCCCTCTCTGCTAATAACAAAGCACGGCCCAGTCTTGATGCCCTGCAAGACAAAGCCAGCCAGGTACCCACTGCAGGGTACACAATGTAATGAGGGCGAACAAAAATCACAGGTGGTGGAAAGAGGAACACTGCTCTTCAGAGTCCTATATAAAATTTACCTGGAGAAACAACAGGACCCAGAAACATGCATCACTTCTCAAGCCTCAGGAAAAGCTGGATGGACTGGTCAGTGCAGGAGGGGAGCAGGGAAAACATCTGTGGCTGGAGGATTGCTAGTTTGCAAAACTCCAACACATGAATGTGGCTGTTGACAGCTTTCAAGAAACGTCACCGTATTCTCCTTGCTCTTTTAGCTGATTTTGAGTTCTCTTTTTCTGATGTTAGCGTATTTCTATTACAGAAGGCTGAAAATAAATCTTCATCTGTGGGCCAGTGGTTAAGGCTTAGATTTTTAAGATAAAGTTAAAGAAACTAGGATGTAATAATCTAAATATATTCATTCCAGAGGAATATTTCTGCAGATTTTTGGAATTCTATTGAGTGATTTGTGGTCATTTAAAAACATGGCCCCAAAATTCTTTGACATCCCTCCCATCAAGAAGGCTGGTCAAAATCCTCTCCCTTCAATCAGATTTGTAATGACTTTCACCAGTGAAATAGAGCAGGCATGATGTTATGTGCTGAATTCCCAGATGGCCTTCTTGATGGTCACTCTGAGGGAAGACAGCCACATGTCACTGTCCAACTTCCCTAAGGCTGTCGTGCTAGAAAGGCCACTTCTGCACCTCCAACCGACAGCTCCAGTTCAGACCAGCTGACAGTGGGGTCAACTGCCAGCCACACACAAGGGTCATCCTTTTTTTCAGTGGGAACAGAACTTGCTCTTGCTGTTGTTCTCTGTATGTGAATATCTTGATCCTAATTATATTGCACAACCAATAGATAATGAAGTGTTTTTTTTGAGACAGAGCCTCAAATTGCCCAGGCTGACCTGAGCTGCAATCCCTCTGCCTCAGCCTCCTGAGTGGCTGGGATCTCAGGTTGTGGCCCCATACTCAGGTAAAGTTTTTATTAACTTCCAGTTATTCCCTCTAGCAACTGTTGAGTCCTTAGCCAATTGTGCTAAGGAACAATCTCTGTTCCTTTTACTCTTCTCTGAATCCTGTTCTTAAGGTGCCCATGTGCCGCTGACTCTCTTCTTGCATTTTATACTGTTCTTTCTTCCAGAGTGGCTACCAAACAAATCCTTACACAAGAATAAGAGTTTCACCTTGGACATCCAGTACAGAAAAATACAGACGGCCCAGCCCCATCTGACTGCTGGCTTCAATTGCTTGAGAGATTCCAAACAAGAGCTTCTCAGCTGAGCACTTCCTAAGTTCCTTACCATCAATATTTTGAGCAAATAAAAAGGGTATTTTAAGCCACTAAATTTTGGGGTAATGAACTATGCAGCAAGAGTAATCTGAAATAGTCTGTTGGTAGTTTGTGGTTTTAGAGGAAAGGTCATAAAATAGTTTGTTTATGTACATGTTATGAATTTGCAAGACAAGGTTAGTAATGGTTTTTACAAAAATCCCATTATGCCCTCAACAACCATTATGTTCTTAAAAATTATACAACCTCATTGAGGCCCCATATGGTCAGTAAGCTATGGCTACTGGTCAACAGAGTACAGTCCATCGTATTTGCACATTACTATTTATAGCATTAAATTTGTGTTTTTTATTTTTATTATGTTCTTTACATTAGAAAATATTTATTATAAAACACTTGTTATATAACAAATGTTTCAAGTGAATAAATTTAATCTTCAGAATGAGTTACTATGGTAGATAGTATTGTTACTAACTCTACTTTATGGACGAGAAAACTGAGTCATTGAGAAATGCAATATCTAGTTCATGAGCATGTAAATTTTAAATATTAGATTTGGAGTTTGGCTGCAGGCAATCTAATTTGAATCCATAAACTCTAACCCTCTACTGCCTCTCAATTTTGCATCTTTTTATTCCCAGTTTACACACACACACACACACACACACACACACACCTGCACACACACACACACTAAATGCTGCACTGAACAGCAAATAGTAATAAAAGTCTATAGCTTAGGGTAACGTTATACATGCAGGTGATCACCAGCTCATGTGAAAATATAAAATATGTTTCTATACAGGCTGGAACAAGTGAATCAGGGTATATAATAGCTGCAAATTACACACAGTCATGAAGCAGCTCAAGTCTTCCCCTTATTTCTAAACACAGCACAACAAGCTCCTGGATAAATCAATGGAGTTTGGCTGGAACACAGGCAAAATAATACTTTCCCATAAAAACATTACTAATTGCACAGCTAAGGAATAGGCATCACCAAGATGTAGAGATGTCACTTAATGTGTAACCTTCTATAGTAAAACTTGTCATGCCATTGCCAATTACAAATACAAAGCAGCTATATCTGTACTTAATGACATCACGCTTGGCAAGAAAGGCTGAGAGGCCTCTGGAGACACCCCTTTCCACATGGCTCCATGTGTCCCCTAACGACAAGGACATACAGTGTGGAAGAGTAACTCCTCTCCTTGTAGTGATAAGGACATAGACTCCAGGACAGAAAGCCCAGCTGTGCTTCTCGCTGGCAAGGTGGCCCTCAGCTAAGTACTGAGCCTCTCTGTACCTCAGTCTCCTCATGTGCAAAATACGAGGAATGATAGTACCTACCCTGCAGCAGCTAAGGGAACTCAGTACATCAGAGCTGGAAGGCACGTAGGACAGTGCCTGGCACAGGGTGTGTGCTACATAAATGTTTGCAAATAAGTAAAGAAAGTGTGTACTAACAGACATTTCATCCTGAAGTTGGACAGAACCACTGAAGCACAGTGTACAAATGCAGAATATGTGAGAAATGTCTAAGAACTTTTTGTTTTGAAGCTAAGAGTGAAAAGTACAGAACAGCCTTTCTGTTAGGTTAATAACTGTTTTGTGAGCTTTGACAGAAATGGAAAAAGTGAGTTGATTTGAATATTGATGGGAGCTTTGTGTCCAGCAAGAATAAAAGAGTAAAATAATTGTCCTCAAATAACACTCCATATTGTTTCATTCACAAAGCACAGTGAATGGCTAAAACTATGCCTCCAAAACTTAATTCGATGTTGAAGGAAATAAAGGAAACTGTAAATATAATTCACTCCTAGCTTTGAGTGTCTTTGTCATGGGCTATATGAACAGGCAACAGTGAATACAGCAGGCGTTCTCCACACTACGCTCTGTTGATTATTATAGAGTAACTAGGATCACAGTTATTCCTTGCAATGAAGAATTACAAAATCTTTGTGACATGCCATGATCCACATATTGCTCATGCACTTGGGATCACTGTAGAGATGCTGCTGAATCTGCCTGGGTCATCACTGACTACTGGTCACCTTGTGACCAAGTGGGGCTACTAAGGCAAGCTGGCTCAGCCAAGGGTTTCTCATGCTCCTGCAGACACAAGCAGGTTCTCCAGGCAGGGAAAGGTGCAACAGAGCACTCATGAACATACAAAACCTGTCAAGGTCTAGGCTCAGAACCAGCACACTGACTTCCAACATATTCCATTAGCCAAATGAGCCAAAAGCCAGCCCACATTCAAGGTGTAGGAAAATACATTCAACCACTTTAGTGACCCAAACCATAAAGCCACATGGCAAAGGAAATGGCTACACAGGCAAAGTCAAAGACCATTTCAATGATGGAAAATGCCTTTTTAAATACACTTGAAGTTGATGACCTACATTGATATGAACTGCTCATAAAGGACTCTGGTTGTCAAAAGTTTGAGACCACTCTTAGTCAACGATCAGCACTTAGGGTATCATGGTTTTTAAGATGTCATTTCCTAATAAGATGAAACAGGCACATAAATATCTATCTGGCACTCAACATTTTCATTGTTTGTTAGAGAAAAATCAGTGATGTATTACTGGATTCATTTGAAAACCATAAACAACAATAGGAAGAAATCTCTTCAATACTGTGTACAACCAGCGGATCAGGAAACAGTTTGCCTTTAACTCTGATGGAAATGTCAGATTTCCAACTTTGAAATGGTACATAACATGTTCTTCAAAGAGTCTGACCAAGTCCCAAAACAAATCTTTCAGTGAAAAATTTTTTAACTCCCAAGTTTATGTCTAACTAGAAGGTCAGTTTTACATTCACAGAGACATCAAGTATCTGCTGCATTGCTGATAATTTAAAACTGAGAATTAGGGGTTTCTAAATAAAAATAAATAATAAAAATGGAGAGAATGTGAAAAGATGAGAAAACAGACCTATAAGTCATCCTATCTATCATGAAACTACATAGTCAGATGGTCTTCCAGGGAGATAACTTGGGGAAGGATCACAAAATCATCATTCCTACAATCTACATGGGGAAAAACCTGATTAATTTAAAATTGTACATTTATTATATCAAAACTTACAAAATTTCTTTTTAAAATATTCCTAAAATTGGTCAACTACATGTGCTTTTCTGCCATTACATGCTTTGGAGACAACAAAAGTTTGAAAAGCAAGTCTTGGCAGTGCTATGGACCTGATATTTATGCCCACCCACAATGAAGCTCTAATCCTCAACTACGCTGTTGGACTTTGGAAATAATTATGTGTACGTGAGGTCAAGCTGGGGCTCCAGCATGGAATCAGTGCCCTTAGAAGGATGAGCTGAGTCTTTCTCCAGTCTATAACATTTCGTTATAGAAGCCCTAGAAGACTAAAGAAGTCAGCAAGTACATGAGAAGAGCTTATGGCAGCACTGTGCCATGGGAGTAGCAGTCTGCGGGTTCTGCTCAGAGCAGGCACCAGCAGCCGTGGGCAAGTCACCAGTGGGGACACCGCACGGGCACTTTGCCTTGAGAAAGCAACGTGGCTACCCAAAGTGACCAAGAAGAGTGAGAAGAAATGAAACTACCCTGGCGGTAAGAATTATCCTAAAAGTGAATATGATCTAGATGAACTATCTGCAAGACATTAAATTACAAACTACAGGGCTACACTGTATTCATTTTCTAGGACAGCTGTGAGAAATTACCACAAACTTGGTGCCTTAAAACCACAGCAGCTTGTTTTCTCACTGTCCTGGGGCACAGGGGCCTGAAGCCAGTGTGTCCGTGGGCTTATGCTTCTGCAGAGCCTCTCGGAGAACTGTTTTCTTTTTCCATTGCTGGTAGTCCCAGAAGATCCTTGGCTTGTGCATGTGGAAATCCACCTGGGCCTCCCTCTTCAGTGGTCTTCCCTCAGGGAGCATCCACTCCATCTTGGTCTTCTGAGGACCTTTGCATTAGGATCTAGGCCCTTCCTGGATCATCTAAGAGGATTTCCAGATGCTTAACTTAGTTACATCTGTAAGGATCTCTTTTCAAAATAATGTCCTATTCAGACTCTGAGTGACATCATTTTGGGGGAGAGGAGGCACTGTTTAAGCCACTACAAATGGTGAAGAACATGGTTAAAGACCTGGAAGAGAATACAAATAATGAAAGTGTAAAATTCTTCATGTTAAAAACAAAATAGACTGTTATAAAAGTGTGTGTGTGTGCGCACACGCGCAAGTGCACACTGACTGAGATTGGAGCAGAGAAAATGAACAGAAAGATCCTATAAAACTACTCTTTATAACATGGTACATTTAGGACTAAAAGTTGTTTTACTTGATAGATACCAAGTGATTGATTTCAGTTGTGTCTGTGGTTGTATTCCCTTACAACGGGGCATGTATTGCACACAATTTCTACGAATGGAGTTTTTTAAAGACTTGGGAATGGGAAAGGAGATGACCTGGGATGATGAAGAATGGGAAAAACCTCTGCCTGACTGTGAGCTACCCTTTTAAATGAAAACAAAATGCTCTAACTTGTAGATTTGGGGTGGGTTTCTCTCTGGGTCTCTCTAATCCTCCTACCAAGTCATAAAGAGCATGAGAGAGGCCCCCAGGTCTTTTATCCCCATGCTGTCTAGTAACCTCTTTCTTGATTACTTAGAACTTTGAATGTAAGAGAACAAACACATCTGATTTTATTATGAACTAGAATTTTTTTAAAAATAATTAATCTCCACTCCATCTTTTTAAGTTATGATTGACTATTGAAAGGTGTCATTCCAAATTCACGATTTTAGAGTATGGAGTCTTAATGGAGTCCAGACCCTTTCCCTGAAATTCAAATGACTTTTCCGTGGAGCAAGCCACACTCCTCAAGAAGCCCTTTATCTCAAACAAGGTAAGAATGTCCACAGGTGGGCTCCATGCCATGATCCATCAGTTTGCTGCTGACCTTTGAGAAATTATTTAGTTTTCATGTGTAAAATTAGTATCCAGATGTGGCTGACAGCAATAAGAGGTTTTTTTCAAAAAATAGAAAAAGAATTTGAGTCAAATCTACAGCAAACGTTCTGCCTTTGCTGGAGAGAGGCCTCTTGGGGGGCCTGCAGGGGAAGAGCCTGGGAGCCACTTAGTAGGGGACCTGTTCACTTCCAGTCAAACCTCAAAGAATAATTCAAAGACTGCCTGTGCTCCTCCCTCAGTGGAGAACTGGCTGTGCCCTCTAATCTGTCCCCACAACTCCAGTATTACTTCCTATATATTTTAAGTGACTATATGTCTTTCCCTTCCAGGTTTGATTACCCACCATGTCCTATTTATTTTCATATACAAGCATTTTAGCCCACAGCAGTTTAAAAATAGTTGTTCAGCAGATGTATAGATGAATGGCAAACATCAGTTGTCTTTAAGCTAGAGGTCTTACTAAAATGCTCAAAACTGTCCCAACCAGAATACTGAAAACTACCAACCACACCTCTCCTTGGCCCTGCCCTGCTCCTCACAAGAGGCACTCAACGGAGTGCCGTCCAGCCTGACTGAGAAATGAGCTGCACCAGAGAAAGTCTCTGTTCTCAGAGCACTCTTTACTTAAAACATGCAAAATGAGACTCAGGTGCACCCTGATGGCAGAAAATACTACTGCACACATGGCTCTTCACCTGTATGTACGCTTTTCCTTAATAAGCATTTGCATGTTACTGTGGGGCAAGAAACTGCCAGTGTGTTTTAACAGGAGCAGTGGAATGAAGCTCAGCTTCTCATTCCAGTCAGGGTTGGCCACTGAGCTGGCAACTTGGGGTATGGGGGGCGGGCAGCAGCCTGTACTGCCTACCTGCTGTGCACGATCATGTTTACAACAGTTCTGGTACTTACGGAGAAGTACCTAAAAATGAAGTATAAATATGAAAACCTAACCTCTCCATCTTTCCAGTTCCTCAGACCAAGAAACCTGAGTCATCATTTCTCTTAATCTGGTGTCTCACACACAGCCCTCCACAAGCCTGCTGCGTAATCACTGAGCCCAGGGTCCCAGCACTTCCTGCCACCTTCACCCACTGTCCTAGTGACGGCATCGCCTCCCCCTGCCTACCCTGAGGTCTTGTATCCAGCTCTCGTCCCCTATAGTCTGTCCCCACATTAAATCACAACAACCCTGCCTGGTTCAACTGTTTTCCACTTCACTCAGGGGAGAAGACATCACGTTCTCACAGTGGCACCGGAACGCTAGGTCGTCTATTCCGCTTCACTCCCTGCACTCCCCCTCTTCGTGTGTCCAGTCTCAGCGCCTTCCCAGCTGTTCCTTAGTGTTCACGTTTTTCTCAGTCAAGTGGAATTTTATTTTCAAACAAGACAGAAAACAAACAGTGCACTTTGCCTTTTTGACTGAGTGCCTGGGCACAGGCCTGGGGCTCTCTCATGGCAAGAGATTTCTGCCCTTATCTAATATAGATGGGACTAAGATCAAATATGAAGTCCACCCTGGTGTGGGCTTGGCTGGCCTGTTGGGCCTGAGTTTGTCAGGAGTGGACTTAGTTAAGCAAATGAACACTAGAGACAGAAAAACAACAGCTTTAAACATACTGGACTAAACCACGGGGCTGAATTTGAACAACTTTTCTGCCAGTTTTACTTTCCAGTTAAAGCACCCCCGATAGAAGTTTGTTGACTGCCTACTGCCCCAGCTAAATATTAGAATGGCACAGCTTGTTCTTGAAAAATGACCAGCATGGGACTGGGGACACAGCTCAGTGACAGAAAGTTTATCCATCCACGTAAGACCTGGCACTGAAGAAAAACAGTAACACCAACATACACCTGGAATGATCCAAGAGCAGATCAAGTCATCATAGAAATATTTTATTAATCAAACATATTTACATTTCTTGGTCAATGACCTCTAAATGTATGCTTGTTTTTCATTTAAATACAATGGAATCTTGATAGATTCTATCACAAGAATACAGCAGCATGCATGATCTCATTGGTCTTTCGCAGTTTTTTTCTTTCTAAGATGTGATTTTACTAAAGTTAAAAGGATGAGCAAGTCATTTCCCCTTCTAACTGCAGGAGGGTCATTCTTACCTATCACTGGCCCCTTGACGCAAACTGTCCTCATGTCCCTCACCGCCCACCGTTTCTCCTCCTCCTAGCTGGTGTGTCTGCATTTCCCATACTTTAGAAAGCAGGACTGAAGCTGAGCACTTGTCCTAGCCGTTTCAGTTGGTGGAAAGACAGACATATATTTCTAGTCCAATGAAAAACGTTCACAGTAAATTTAAAATGATTATATTAAGGAGCTTTACACCATGCCTTGATGGCATCTAAACATTACACTTCTATTAGTATGCTACAAAGCTAGATGCCTTCCCCTTGAGATAACAAAATAAATTAACTTGGGAACATTAGGTTTTCTAAGTAACTTTGCTGGTCTAAGCCAAAATTTTCCTTCATACCTTGGTCACTACCGTGGCCTTTGCATTTGAATGGGAACAAGCCTCTTTCATAAAGTACTTAGAAGTTCCAAGCAGAATTTGCCTGGTTTTGTTCTTCCATTCTCCTCAGGCTGGTACTAACTTGAGAATGTATGTGAGGTCATTCAGAGAAAGCTAGACTATGGGGCTGATCTGTCATCATTAGACCAGCCCCGGGGAGGACGAAGACACACACAGTTGTGGGCGTTTGGTCTGGAACGGCTGCTCTCCTGCACATGTGGGAATCACCTGTTGTGGCTGGATCTGTTTAAACCCAAGAGTTCTGCTATAAAAATGTATCTCTAACTTGGTAAGTTTATATGAAGACTGCTTTTGGTCAAGACTGATGTGCCAGGCTTCTGGAGGAGCGGGGAGGCAGTAACAGGGATGTTTCACATGGCAGGAAACAGGAAATACCAACTAGTAGTGGCCATGTTCAGCGGACAGGGAAAACACAACTGATGGTTTGACAGATGTGCCCATTAGAATCAGAATCCGAAGGAAGGTAGCAGGTACTATGGTTTCAACTCAGAGCCAGGAACTGCCTGCTAACAAACCCAGTGCATAAAGAAATTTTGTAAACTTATTTTTTGAGCAAACCTCACAGTTTGATCAAATGCTGAAGAACCTCAACTTGTTCCTTGAGTACCTTATGCATGTGCCTTTGACAAACTAAACCTACCAGGACACCAGTTTTTCTGCCTATTTAAAGCAACAGCCCAACCACAAAAGCCCATATCCTCAATGGACACAACTGCATAATTACTGCATTGATGCCAGAAAAGTAACTCACTCAGCACTCAGTCAGAACAGAGGAGCCCTGGACTTCACACAGGCCCACTCAGGATTTGTTCTCACTTGTCAATAGCCTTCGGAGCCTCCTCTTCTGGCTACTTTTCAGCGTGACTGTCCTTCCTGCCTGTTGCTGTTTGTCCTAATGTATTTCACACACTGGAAGAAGAGGGGGTTTCCCCCCTTTTAATGGGGAACTTTAGTTACATGTTTAGAAAAACAGAAAGTACCTGCCAAGAAATGAGATATTTGAAATTCTGCTGTCCAGTGACACAAAATTGGAGATTACAAAATCAGCTACAATGATACATAGCTTAAAATGTTTCATAAATTATACTTATTTGTTAATTTTAAAAAGTTCTTTGTTCTCAAAGAGAAGCTTTCCATAAGGAAGCTTTCCCCTGTAGAAAAATTAAATTTTTTGCTGAAAGCAGAGTAAAATAGCTGCCAATATAGTATCGTTACGTACATATGAGGTGCAAGAGGATGACAGAAGCATGTCTGCGATGGAGGACCTAATGACTAAGCTAGACACTCTGTGCTTAAGCATTTGGAACAGTGCCTGACAGAAATTACACAACGTAAGTTATGATTATTATCATCTCTATCAAAATTTGAGGGAATACACTGTTTCCTTATTTTTACATTAACATTTCCTCAACAGGTTCTTGTCTAAGTACGATGGCAGGATCTTCAGATTCAGGGAAGGCATTTCAAGGTTTCAGGTCTTTGCCCTGTTTGCTAACATACTTTCAGGTTTTATCATTTTTATATTGATCAGATGAACCATTTGACATCATTATTTAAAACAAATTAAATGAGTATTTTAAATATTAATATAACAGTGTACAAGCTAAATGTCTGTGGCAAGGCTTCCAGAGATAAAATGATACCCCTTCCAGCTTGGCTGCCTCACTGCTCCTTGGGTCTGTGGAATTTAATCTGGCACAGGACTGAAATATGTGCCTCTTTTTGGGACTCCTGTTTTTATATTGCTGTAGATCAGATAAATACTAATGATGAGAAAACTCAGACTCTTGGGCAGATAAGTACCCAAACATCTAATCACTTTGTAAAATGTCTCCAAAGCTCTTCACCTTGAAAGGGTCACGGCAAAGGAATGGCATTTGTGGAACTTACTGTTATCACCGAAAGACGCCTATCTCTTAGGGCCTTTCAAGATTTGATGTCAGCAATGAGTGAGGCTGTGGGAAGCAAATTTAAATTTGTATCAAGGAGCCTGGTAACCTGGCCTGGTTTTCATCGGCATGTGTACCTTACTAGGACTGCAACAGACATGTCCCTAAACACAATGCTGCTGGGTATGCTCAGAGTGACCTGCTGGCCCACACCACTCTGAAAATGCCCTCCTTTGTGAGATCTACCGTGTTTCCCATTTTAAGGAACTCAACCGATACATTTGATTGTGTATGCGTGTGTGTGCGTGTGCGTGTGCATGTGTGTGTGTGTGCAGTGGAAATCGAACTTAGGATCTCTCACTTACCAGGCAGGTACTGTACCACTGAGCTATATCCCAAACTCCTTTCCATTTAATTTTTAAAATCAGTGTGAAGTAACTACAGTAGTGATGCTATTTCTGCTATAATAAGCAATTGAATTAGCTTCTTACATGAGCATTTCTTTTAACCAATTAGTAGCAATTAGTTTTGCAGTGATGTTCCTGAGAGGATGGAGCCGCTAAAGAAAAGCCTCTAATGCACACAAAATCTGGCACTGAGGTTAAATGTTGAACATAACCTAACAGCTGTTTTTAAACCACTGTTAAAACTCACTGTGGAAGTGCTCTCTAAGCCCCGAGTACACCGAGGTACTATACTTCTGAAGAGGACCCTGGAAGTCCCACCTCCGAAAGCCAGAGCTGCACACTGGGACGGGGTGCATGGCCGAAGCTTGTCACTAGGGATACAGCTCAGACCCACACAAGGTCTACACCATTCCCTCTCAGAGCAACTCCAGCGTTGCTCCATTTCCTGCCTTATCACAGAAATGGGGTCATAATAACTTAAGACAATGGCACTGATCCTGGCCTCCTACGGTTGTGACTAAGAACCAACCGTCTTGTGGACAAACTTAACCAAGTTGTGCATCTAAATTTGTTTTGGAAGATGCTGTTTCTGGTCCCCATCTGAGTTTGCATATCTCAAATCCTCCCAGTTGTGGAGTCTCTATGAATTCATGGACACGGCTGTGCAAAGGACTAAGTTACTCAGGCTGCTGGCTGGTCATGTAGGACAATTCTTATTTCCTTTCCAATAGTACTTAAATATTGACAAACACCCACAATGGGGTCTTGACAGAAAACAAGAGTTCAATAAACATTTGTTGACTAAATGAATGGACCAATCAACCAATCAGCTGATGAAAAAATTGGTGAGTTTACAAATGTTTATAAGTATCTGTACATCTGGACTCGAGTGATGTTTTTCCAAGGTAAATCCCAATAAATAATAATCTTGTGAAGTAGGAGTGGTATCATTATGTTATAGTTTCTTAACAAGGCTACACTTGAATGCTCAATAAAAATTTATCAATTGAATCAAATTATATTAGCTATACAAGGTTAAGCTTTACAGCTTTATGTATACAACAGCTTTGTAGAAGTTTATCTCCCCTGAAAAAAGTAAATATTAAATATGAAGACAAAATCAAAGTGAAAAGCTTAGCAAAAAAAAAAAGAATGCACATTTCCTGGGAACAGTATTCAGCTTTCCTTTAGAAAAGTGACAATCCACAGGTCCAACCACATCTTGTGCAGTATGACTTTCATCTAGTGTTACCCTTTGGCTTAGATTCTTAGCTAAACATATGCTAGGATGCAAAGTCTTGTTCTAGCAACAACAACAAAAACCAATCTTCTGCCCCACTGACAGAAAATGATAAAGGTTTGTTTTGAGAGCCAAAACCTGAGTCAACTGACTGACTGCCTTTGGTACCTTCCTTTCTCAGTGATTCAGAGCTTCTGTTATCTGTATGCCATTTTAGTCTCAACGTTTCTAATACAGGAAGCTGGCGTACCTTTCTGACAGCAAACTCTGCCACTCCTGTACTGCATGCTGAGAGGCTGCATGTCCATGTTGCATAGGAAACTCTAAAGCCTTCCTACTATTGGAGGTCTCAAGGAGGAACCCCATCCTAGCACACACACTCACACAAAGCATTTGGAACCCAGTGATCTCCACACCTGGCTCCAGGGCTCCACAGCATTTTGCAGAGCAGGGCCATCTTGTGGATAGACAGTGTACGCTGCTCTGCCAGAAGGTGACAATGGCTGCACGATGTGGCAGTTGTGAATGTTCCCAAATGCCTGGAACTTTTAAGTATCCAATTTTCTATGAGTTAAGCAACATACATTTTCTGACCAAATTTGGTGGAATATACATGTGGAAGTATTAATAATAGAGAAGAAAATAGCAGACTTAAATGGAGTAGAATTCTAAATACTCCTCTGGCAAGGGTTACTACCAAAGTCACTAGAAGTTTGGGACCAGCTAGGAAAGCCAGCAGGGTGGCAGAACTCATTGTCATGGAAACTCTGCTCATGCCAGCTATCAAGGAAGAAGTGAAGCCTTCTCATTCTGAATTTTCAACCCATGAGAGGGCTGCCTTGTGTTTAACTGGAAAATGAAGCAAAATGGCTGAGCTGATTTTTCTTACTGAAATAGAATGTAAACATACTGATATGTTCCTTATTATCTTTTTCAAAAATTTCCACTAAATGTCTCAACCTTAATACATGGAAGAGTTTGCTCTTCTCTACAGCTGATCTACTGTTTTCTTGCAAGTTTCAGGTTAATATGGTGACACAGTCTTTCCACCAGTCCCAGTGACACACATTGCTGGCAAACGTCTCAGTCTCTTAGGGCATGAAGCTGTAAAATCATAATGCAGTCCTACCTACCAAGAAAATACTCCCAATTAAAAACAGTTCCATAGTAGCACAGATTGCACAACTGCCATGCCAAACAGCCAATCAGAGGGGGAGTAGGTTTTAGATGAATGACTTGAGATTGGGCAACAGAGGTCAAAATTAGCCAAACTTCTCTTTGTGGCCTACAATCCTAGAGATTAATAACTACAAGTATGTTAATGAGGTCCTATTTTGTCCCATTTAAAATGTGGCAGCTGGGTGTTAAAGGATAAAGAAATGAAGTTAAAAGAGAAGATTTCTGGAGAACCAATACATGATGAGAGATTCACCCAACCAGTCTCCACACCTTTCACTAGTGAGTTCCGCTTTCCCTCTCTCTCTCCCTTCCTTCTTGTCTCCCCATCTCTCTCCCTCCCTCCCTCCCCCTGGAAGGCAGTAGGAGAGCACAAAGACAAGTTTAAGAGGCTGTAACTTGCTATCAGGTGACTAAGAAACCTTGCTATTAAATACTTTAAATAAATTATTCACTTTGATCCCAACTGGCCATAGAGGTAAACTCAGCTCTGAGAGCTGCTGACCCACAGCAGCAGGACTTGAGTTTCCTCCCGACGTGGGACAACTCCACAGAACGTGATTCAGTTCTTTGAGTCCCACGGCTGAACCGCCAGGAAGCTGGCTGAAACCGAATTTGCTTTCCAAGCACTCAATCAAAGAACAGTAAATGGTGCACACACTTCTTTTGTTTAATCAATCTCAGGAGAGAGACAGGCAATTCCTATTGGTAAAACTAGCTGGTCCTGGGCAGTCTGGTAAACCACAACCTCTCTGTGGCGCTTCCTCAACGTTTCTTTGTCTGGCCTATTTCTGCACAAATGCCTCTGGTATACTCCATAGTGAATAAAGATGACGCCCAGGCTCCACTACACAGGGAAGATGAAGCCCCTGGTACTACAACTACGGCGACAACGGGCTCAGTGCTCAGGCTGTGCACATGTTCAGTGGTTGCACAGAAACAACAAAAAATTACTTGAAGCCTAACACCTTATATTTAGCCTCAAACTGAAGAACTTTATTTCATTTTTTTAAAGCTAAAATGTTACCGAAAACAAAATTTTCTCAACTAGCTGCTTCGGAACAACATACTGTATTATGAAGCTTCATACATCGTAAATGTTTTTGCAATCCCGACAAGACGAAGTCCCCGCATTTTCCTTTCAATTTTCAAACTGAAACTGGTCTCTTCCTCTTCCCGGCTTTCCGCATTGAGAAGGGGCTGCTGGACAGAAGGAGCCGCGTGAAAGTGCATACGAAGAAGGGTGCTGAACGAGCTGCCTTGGGCCGCAGGTGGCCGCCCAGCAAGGCTCTGGCTGCTGCCTCTGCAGTCCCTGCTGGGCGTCCAGCACCAGGCCGGGCTGGGCAGAACCAGAGTGGCAGGAAGGGCCGTACCCCGGGTCTCTTTGAAACACGCTCTGAAGGAGGTGCGCAAGAACCCAGCCCCTGTGCGTCCGCAGTCACAGCGTGGGTGGAAGAGCCCACTCAATTCCTCCCTTTGGTATTAAATAACAGTTTTTAAAAAGCTTCTTAGAAACAAAGCAAACACACGGTAGGACTGGAAATGTGAGCCATCCCAGGGCAGTTGTCCACTGCAATCAGTTCCATCCCTAGTCATAAATAAATAATCTCTTTCCTGGTCTGACTGCCACGCCAGGATCAATATCTCTTAACATCTTACTTATTTTATTACTGCTTTTGGTTTTCTGGGACTGATTGAAAGTTGCTCAGAGGAAATCTTTGGTTTTGCTTAAGTGTCCGTGACATTTAATCATGACTTTCCTTGCAGTTTAATTCCAACCAGTCAATCAGTTAATCCACTTCGATTGATTCTGGGCTCTCGGTTATTGGCTTGCACTCATTGGGCATCCGCTGGTGTCGGCTCAGCTGGGTGGCCTGTGTGAAGCTCCTCTCACACCTCTCGCACCTGGTGGAGGCAAGAGAGAAAATTGAGACCAGGGAGCAGAGCCTGAGGGTGATGGGCTTCCTCTCATCCTGCCTAATCAGAACAGACACTCCAAAGTGGCTTCAGATTTTACCGGCTCAAGAGGTTTAATTGGTGGCTCCTTCCAAGGCTGGATGCCTGGGATGGGACAAAGCCCGTCTGATGCAGAACAGAGGGATCTGTCAATAGGCAGGGGGAAGGTGATTTCTCCAGAGAGCCCTGTCCTGCTGCCGCTCTGATCACTGTCAGTTCAAATAGATAAAGAACAAAAAGAGATTTTTAGGAGTGAGCCATCAAAGCAGCAGCTTGTCTGCAGTTTTCTGCTCTGTAACCCCAAAGAGAAATTGATGACAAATAGAATTTCACCTGCTGCTAATTTAAAACCTAGAATTCTACTCCCCTCAGCACAACACCATGGAGCAATCGGCCTGGAATCCGGAGAGGAGTGGAAGCACAGACGTCCGTCTGCAGTGACCATGAGGGTGGATGTAGGTGGCTGCTATTTTGCAAATGTTGGGCAGTGCCACAGTCCAGCTAAACAAGGGCCAAAGCAATCTACAGAAGCAGGGTTTGCATCAGGGAGGGCACTCAGAAAAACTGGAAATCAGTAAACGCGTGCTTGAGGTGGTTCATCCCTACAGAAATGGAGTATACAAACACTGCGTGTGTGGCCTAGGTCTCAGAGGAGGAAACTGCCTTTATACCTCAAGATTATCTCTTACTTAACTCAAAAGAGAAGGAAAGAAAGGCAGGAGAGCATGAAGGAAGGAAAGCAGGGAGGTAGGGAGGAAGGCTGATTGGGTCCATCCGTGCCTCCCACATGACGCTCACTGACTAGCTTATGCCTACTCAGTCTACAAAACACAGCATGTCCAGTCTGGTGGGGGCGCTGGCTTTATCGTGGTGGTGGTGGCTCCCAGTTGGTTGGCATGGCTGTGCACACACCATACATGAGCTATGGCATCAAGCTGGGATGACACAATGACTTCGCTGTCTCCACTTCACTCAGATGGGCAGCCTGGAGCACTCGCCAGCCCCTGGCAGGGCCCAGCGCTCACCTCAACCAGCCCCCTAAACATCTGAAGGAAAAGCTTCCAGAGGAGCTTTGGGTAATTATTTTCTTTGAAGTATTACCACCTCCAGGTCTCAGGTCCCTAAGCCATGGGGCTGTGACACGGGCACAAGGAAAAGTCACCACTGCCCCACATAGATGAGGAATCCAGGGCCCTTCTCTCTGACAAGCAGTCCTCTCTTTCTCCTCCTTAGAAATCACAGAAGGGTCCTGCCACAGGTAGGTCCCTAGAGGGACACAGCACCCGTCGGGCTGGGGTACTGTATGTCTGCAGATGTCGGGATGCTGCAGTGTGGATTTTCTGGTCTTCTGTGCTGGCTCAGTGTGTTGGGGGAAAAAGGTGAGTTTCTGTGATTATCTTTCAGGGAATATTTTTAAGCAGCCTGTTCCACTGTTAAAAACTGCACTGTGATCTTGACAAATGTATAATGTCAGCTTTAATGTATCAGGCCTATCAGCTCAATGAAAATAACTCACAAGTATCGATCACCTAATGATTTCCAGTGTATTCATTAACGTCCACGGGCAACTCATCCCCTCTCCACAGCTCCTGGAGTGCTGATGACATGTTAGTGAACCGCTGATTGTTTATTAGAAAACTGATTAGTTACTGGATTGGTGTGTCAAAATATACTACCTTTCACTACTTGACAAACTTTCAAATTATTATACTCCTTTTTTTTTTAATTTTGAAGCTCTAGAATCAATTTCAAAGACGGCAGAAGAGTTAAAATGTATGAGGAGCAGTTTGCCTGGGTCGTGGGACATGTAGTACTTCACATAAGGAAAGAGTGTGTGTCTGTGTAACATTTAAATATTCATGTTGGAGGAAGACGTTAAGAGCAAAATTACATTTTTCCTCTCGTGTTTGCCTAAATGTCTCACAGAAACTGTACAGTATTTATATGTATGCAGCAGTTTGTTATTATAGGAAATTTTCTGATACTTGAGATAAATTTCAAAAAAACTTACCAGATTTTTCTGGTAGGAAAATCAATCCTGAAAAATCATCTCTAGTACTATCTTCTCACTAAGTATAAGAAAAATTACATCCAGAGATATAGAAATCTGCCAGAATTTCAACCCCATCCCCAGGATTTCCCCCTTCTTGAAGAAAATGGAATACTAGAAATACTCCCTATATGGTTTGGGAATTATATGTGGTTTGGGAACTATATGAATATAATTTGTGTATCTGAGAGGTAAAGATGATCGTTACATTAAAATAAGTGAATGGCCTTGGTTTTATGTTCACCGCCTTAAGGTTTAGAGAAGTCTCCTCCACAAAACATTTTCACATCTTCAAGTACCCTGGTTCTGAGAGGTCAAGGTTGGACCTTGGTGATTTGGTGTTTTTAATTAACCCTTGATTAGTCTCAGAGAAGTGACAGGGCATGGGCGTCTCTAAGCCTGGACTTCGTGCATTCACTGCAGCAGGGTAAGGAGGAAAGAAAAGTGCAGGGAATGAGGCAGGAGGGAAGAAGTGCTTTTGCACGTGGAAGGCTTCTTCAACATTCATGCTGATGGCACAGCCTCAGTGGGAGCCCTGCGGGAATATGGGAGTGGAAAGTTTTTCCACTGGAGTGAGAGTCTGAATTAGGCTCATTTCCTTTTTGGTTTCAGAGGTCCTGCTTTCTTCTGTGACAGCTGACTGGATGATACTTACAGGGAGCTTAACAAACAATGTAAAGTGCCATGTAACTCACAGAACCAGGAAAACAATGGATAGTTCTGTGTAACACACACAAAACCTCCAAGAAGCTTCCTATGCATCAGCAATATGGCACAAAACACTTCCTGAACTGAACCGAAACATACAGGGCTTCATATCTGTGACATGCTCGATAATACATACTTACTGATTTGCTTTGATTTTATGTAGATCTTGCTCAAGTATTAGACATCCTTTAGAATTTCCTTTGATTTGTTTATACTGAGCCTAACTACCTTTACTTGAGGCCAAAACACAGGCAAGAATTTCCTCTTACTCCTAACAAGGATGGAAAAGCCACCCTAGGGAAAGTGCTGGCCTGCTCACCAGCTTCCTGAGCTTGGAAGCCAGGCAGAGGGGAGCCCACACAGACCCACCCAGCCAGGGAAGAGCTCTCCACTTGCAACCCTGGGAGAGCGCACTGCATGACAGAGAGGAAAAGGGCCCTTGTTGAAAGGGCAGTTTCTAAGCTGCCAGCGGACCCCACCTGCAGTAAAGCGCTTGCCGGTCCTTGCTACATGAAGCGAGGTCTTGCTTTCTGCTCTTTGTTCTCCTTGAGTTCCTTCTCACAGGACAAACTGAAAGCCAGTATCTTTGTTCTTGTCTTAGATTTTTCAGTTTCCCTATGTGTTCATTTATTGAAGGAATTTTAAGTCCACAGCACACGTTAGCTGTCAACAGGCCCCTGCTCTACCTAGAACTGGGGAGATGGAGACCTCCAGTGGGTTTTCAGCTCACCAGACTGTGAGGCAAAGCCTGGAATGGATTCTAAACTCTTCAGGCCAAATCTTCTCCAGCCTTCTCTGGATGCCAGTCATCTTGATCTGCCTCCAAAACCCACTTCTCAGCAGAGGACTTTCAAACTTGGAAAGGGCTTTCCTTGACGTGGCAGGCTCAGTCTCAGCGGACCTGGGGAGCCCTGCAGGTCTCCTGAGCGACGGACGCAAGAACAGCAATTTGAGGAGTGAGCCATTTGGGCATCTGTTTTTGCCCTAGCTGTACGGTTTGGGCTTGTGCATCTTTGTGATCCTTCTTCCCTGCAGTGTTGTTTAAGCCAATACCCATTAGCTGAAGTAGTAAAAGTAACTGTTGTGATGAAACCCTTTTTATTGACTGGTATGCAACCAAAGTTTTTTTTTTGACTGTTTGTTTTATAAGCTTATAAAAGGCTATCTTTATAATATTTACAAATGTCCATGGGTTAGATATCCATGAGCTATGATTGGAAGAGTCCCAAAACTCCCTTGGGACAGTGCAATCCTGAAAGACCTGGTTGTATATACTAAAGGATTTAACTTTCCATTTCCTAGAAGATGTTTAAATTTTGCGCTTTCAAAATAAGCACACACTCAGCTCTCCCCTGGAATACACACTTGACAAATTAAAAAGCGAAATACTACAACATGTGGCTATCTCCACGGAGTGGGAGGCCAGTGGATGACAGCACGCAGAAAGACTCTGACCTTCCTGGCCGCCTCCGTTTGTTTCTCTCAGATGAAATCAGGTAGAGTCACCAATTCAAAACACTGCAGGAAGAGGGGGACGATGCCACCACTAAAGCCCTTCAAATATTAATCTGACGACTTAAAGGTAAGTTAAGACGGCAATGCTATTGGAAACAGGACAGAAAGAGAACGTTAAAGAAAAAGCAGTGGAGTCAACGAGGTTACGCGTAAGTAACACTGTAACATTAATAGAAATCTATTTCCCATTTTGACCCTGAAACCTCTTCAATTAATTACTAAAATCTATTTACACAGCAACAAGATAAAAATCAATCTCATTCCTGGCACCGTATCCATCTGGCTGCCCTCTCTAATATAACGGACACACACCTGTTTTTGAAAGCTCTTACTCAAAGGCACAAGCAATGTGCCATTGACATTTCTACTCCACAGCAGTGGTGGAAACCAGAATCTGTGAACTCTCTGGCACCGGGCCTAGGGCTGATGGCAGAGTCACCCAGGCAGGACACACACAGTGCTGATAAGGAAGACTGTGGTAAGGGGAAAGGTGACCTCTCAGGAGGACTGAGAAAGCCACAGCTGGAAAGGCCGTGGCAGCCCCAGGGCGCAGCTTGATGGGTACACGGCGGCCCCAATTTTAGGCCCCATGCTACTCCTTAGTCAGATTCCCTGATGCAGTGAACAAATTGTGCCTACGTACAGAGACAGAAGTTATACTGTTTCTAGTATTAAAACCAACTAAATCATGATGGAGGGCAGTTTAAAATAATAAATAGAGGTAACCAATTCTTAGGGAGGTCAGCAAAGATGACAGAGGACCTTTTCTGGGCTCCTCCCACTGCTAACTGGACCCAGACCAGCAGGACTCACCATCCTAAGCTGCACCTGTCCCAGGTGGAGGAGGGCCCGCTGCGTCTGCAGCGGGAAAACAGTGAGTCCAGAGTCTCTGAGAAGACCTCTTGGCTGAGGCTGAGCAAAGGGATCTATTCCTATTGCCTGAATCCTCTCATCTCTTGCTTGATCTTGTTCCACAGAAGATAAACAAAGCTACACATCTATGCTTTTTTAATTTTCCTTCTCAAATGGGGGAAGCCAGTACAGCAAATAAGTGAAGAGATATGTCAGAAGGTCAAAAGAAAAAGAGTTCAACACACAGAAACTAAAAACTGCTCTGAGAACACCAGCTTGTGATGCACTGGCTCCGCTCCCAAGCCTTTCCCCATGCTGTTTTGAGCAGAAATCCCTCCTAGTCTTTGTCTGTCTGGAAGCCCGTTCTTATTCTTTAAAACACAACTTATAAACATCATCTCCCAAGTGCACTGACTACTTCTCTACTACTCTCACACCTTGTACAGATGTCTTACTGCTTCACTTTTCCCTTTGTGTTACAATGTTCGTTTATTAATTGGGCTCCTGCCACTAACTCTGAGGTCATCACTTGTGTATCTCTTGCATCTAACAAGGTGTCCAGCATAAAAGTAAATGCTCTGTAACTATTTTCTGAGTGAATGGACATATACATAGCTGAATGAGTGAAAGAACAAATGAACCATTGAATGAAGAGACCATATGGCATGACTCGGCCGTCCACTGTTTTGGGGACTGCGCTGTATGTTGAGACACACTTTTTTACTCAGGGGTCCTTACCTTCCTAAAACCCTTTCATCTCTTTTCACATTTCCTCCAAAAGTTCCACGTGCCCTCTGTTTGATTATGTTTTTCTTTTTTTACCAACGTGGCAGTTTTGAGAGTATACACTAAACAGTCACAGACTGGCCGCTATAATAAGTTCAAACTCTTTAATACACAGAAAAGAGGAAATAATTCACCAGAACCTTGAAGTGTTCACATACCCCAAGAGAAGGTTCTTTGGAAGTCCTAAGCTTGTAACCAACCTTCCGAAGACCACAGGATTTGCTGATAGCAATAAGAGTTCTGTGTGGCTCCTAGATAAAATTCAGAAGCACAGACCCTTGGCAAATGGAAAGAATATTAGAAGTATTTACTCATATCTCCTTATTTCACTGACAGCGACTTAGATCTTCTTTTTTCCAGTGTACAACATACACATGCTTTCCTTGAGCACTTGCTGGAGGTTCTGGCAGGGAAGCGCAGCTACTGCTACACCCTTGGCCGAGAAAATCGTCCTGCTCTAGCAGGGTGGCCCTCTTCTCTGACTGAGCGCGCAGCCTCAGGACGGACGCACGTGGAGCGGGAGGGACGCAGGCACGTCCACCTAGCCAGCCAGATCAGCCGCATGTACCCTGGCCACCAATGGGTGACAGGTCGCAGCCAGGCCGCCCTCACCTCCAGTGTACAGGTTTGCTGAATTCACTTCCCAAATGTTAGCCACTGAATCAGGAGAGCTCTCGGCAGCCTCATGGGCCTTCCAGGAGCCTTCGCCGCCGCCTGGCTGAGCTGGGCGGTGCTCTGGCACCGAGGCACCTGCCGGCTCTCAGGAGAGGGACGAGAAGAGGGCTGGGGGCTGCTGCTACTTACTTGAAGGGCTTTTCTCCAGTGTGGGTTCGGATGTGATTGTTGAGAGTGGTGGCCCCGGCAAAGGCACGACCACAGTAGCCGCACTTGAAAGGCCGGTCACTGGAGTGAGTGACCACGTGGTTCCTCAGTTCTGAAGGCTGGGAAAAGGACTGGGAGCAGTGGCCACACTGGTAGGGTCTGAAACAAATAAAGAGACTGCCTGGTCATCACTTTCCACACTGGTCAGAGAAGTCCGAATCACGAGGTAAGGGGCCAAAGCTTTCGGTGACATTCCCACACTTTTCAAAGCAGAGTAGACCCGTGGCTACCAGACTCCCCGTCCTTGTTGCCACAAAAACAAGTCCTAAAACTGCTGAGACACTTTAATTCCCAAAGCAGTGCTCCCTCCCAGCACTAATCACACCATTGCAAGAGCCCCTGTCTTCTTGTCTTTATCTCCCTGTAGGCAAATATTCATATACTTCTGTCAGCCTTCAAAGCCTAAACTCAGTGAAGCAGAACATTATAAAAGAAAATACAGAATTGTCTCCTACACTTTTGTAGCATTCTCAACTTTTCAAAGTCCTTCGAAATCAATTATCCAGTTTAATCTTTACAGTAATCCTCTGAGACAGGGAAAGTGGGTGTTATTATCTCTGTCAGTTCAGAAAACTGAAGACAAACTGTCCTTACCAGACATTAGCTGTTGATTTCAAGGTCATGCCAGGGCTCTGTGTCAGGTACACGTGGAGACACAGGAGCAAACTGCACACATATTTTAAGAAAAACTACACTTTCTTGGGGGTCCACCCCTCAACCACTGGTGCTGCATAGATAAACACAAATGTGCACCCAGATGTCTCTTTGTAGAAGAAATCCTTGCTTCTACTTACCACCCCCTCTGAATATTTATCCACTGAGTCTTTTTCTTGAGCCTTGGCTCCCCAGTTTAATCTGGTCTGGAGGAGCGATTTCCTGCAGCACAGAAATGACGGGATGTCGCTGTGCTTGCGGAAGAATGACTGCTGTGCAAATGCAGATGGGAGGCAGTCGTGACAAATACCTGATAATTAGCAAGATTATCGGAACACATTCTTCCCAGCTTATGAGAAATAAATCAATTTTTGTTTTCATAAAATAGATTAAATTTCTGTCTTCTCTACAGAAGTTCTTCTGCCTACTTAAGCAGAATCTGGTGAGTGATACAAAACCTGAGGAGTTTTCCCTATTCAAAGATATTTCATATCATTCTCTGACAGGGTTCTAATTTGTTTATCAAGTTTTTTGTTCAGAAAATTAAGAATCTGTCATGAAGGATGTTGGCAGCACTCACTACACCCTGGTTTGTGGCCCAGACACTTCTGCCTGCATTTAGAAAGCTGAAGGCAAAAGCAGACTTCATTGCTCCATCCATAACAAATGCATACGCGCCAATGACCAGAAACCAAAGGAAGGACTAGGAGACAGTGGTGACCGAGCGCTTACAACAATTCAACTAGGTGCAAAATAAAGTGCACCCTCTCATTTGTCAAGTGAGGGGCTTAACTGTGGCTACTTGCCTCACTGAACACAAATACTATTATTTTACCAGGCTTCAGCACACTGAGCACTGATTGTAGAATTTTTTAGCTTGATTAATAGTCCAGGATTGGTCAATAACTCAATACTATACAATTTTAATTACTTACATTTAGAAATCTATCTAACTGCTTTAAAACAAGTTTCAAAGAAATATATAAGAGTCCTTGGTAAGCAGTTTATCAATCCTGACAAATCACATATGCATTTTATTACAATTATAAAGTAATGGTTTGAGAGCCATTAAAATTGCATGTAGATGAAATGTCCTCCTGCCAAATCTGTTCGAGTAGTAAATGTTAACCTTAAAATGATTCATCAAGAAATAATCTCCCAGGGTTAAATTTTTAAAATGCTTTGAAGATTATAAGCAAAATAATATATTAATATATGCTATGTCCACTGACAATTGATTTTCTAATAGTGAAGAGACCATTAACATTTATTAGCCTCTGGTTATCTATTTTTAAAAGCTATCACTATAAACAATAAATCACTAAATAAAACCAATTAATCTTTTCTTTTTTTCCTAACTCTGCTGTCACAAGTTGGGATGATTTGTTTCCCATAGTCAGAAGTCAATCTATCCTTCTTATGTTAATAGTCACTGTGGCAAAGATTTACACACCAAAGAATAGAAATGACACGAAGAAGCTTAGGCAGAATTCTTCCACCAAGGTAACACCAACAAAAGGCAAACAGGATTCTATAACATCACCTTCACCCAGCATCAGCCAAACAGGTATTTCCTAGGGATCCACTCATCAATATGGCACAGTTTTTGAATCTGGCAGAATTTAGCTTGGCTGATAGAAGAGTCTAGAACAAGAGCGATAGTAGAGGGCAGTGTACTTCAGCCTCTGAGCCCGATCAGCTGTGAGACTTACACAAGTAACTTAGTTTCCTTGACCTGTGCTTTCTCACTGATCTGCAAAGGATGCTGGACTGAGCCAGATCTCTCTCACATCACTTCTGCCTAGTTCCTGCATTTGAAAAACTGACAAATGTGTCTGGCTGAGGATATGTCCAATATATAACCTTACAAGACACAGCATAGCCAACATGATCTCCATCCTGTGTTGTGTATGCCGGCCAGCTCTCTGGACATGGAGAGGGCTGGGTGGGTGGGTGATTGGGTGTGTGTGTGTGTGTGTGTGTGTGTGTGTGTGTGTGTGTGCGTGCACACGCATGTGCGCACATGTGAGAGAGAAAGAATATATATGTGTTCACTAGAGTATTAAAAAGTTTAGTGTACTGGTAAAAGGCTAATTTCAAGCAACAAAATCTAGTACCCAAACCTTATTTCAGTTAGTTTCAAGAAGCAAAAAGCAAAGCCTTATTCCTTCATTCACAGATACCTTGAAAAACAAGATGTCAGATCATCTGAACACATTCAGTTCTCCAGAGCCTGATTTATACAGAAGTTAGAACCTCAGTACATTACTTGCTGCTGTAACAATGTCTCTCTCAGTCTAGAAATTTATGGAAAATTGGCATCAGAACGTACAGGAGTTACAGCTAGTAGATGAGATTCCTTTAAATTTTCTTTTCCTGTATTTCCAGTATTTTCTTGAAAATAAGCAAAAAGTATTTTTAAAAGGGATCATGTGCCAAGAGTTTAATCTAAGGTCACAAGAATACATTCAAGACAGACCTACCTCTGAAGTAAGCTGTAGAAGACACTGTCACTGGGGCTGGGGATATAGCTCAATGGAATAAGCGCCTGCCTACCAAGCGCAGGGTCCTGAGTTCGATCCCCAGTACCGCCAAAGAAAAACAAGAAGACACTGTCACTACTCCAGGGCCACAGTCATCAGGCTTATTTTCTAGTAAGTGGACAAAAATTAAAGGACATGTGTGTATTTCTATCAGTACACCCCACCTCCTCACTTCTCACTTCCAACAAAGGCCTCTGGGAAGTAGAATTAGTTGCAACCAGTCAGCTTTCTATTCTGATGACTAACACTTCCATTAACTCTTTCAAAATCTGGCAAAAAGATAATTTTTTAAACTTTTGAACATAATCTACTTTAACTCCAAAGTTAAAGTAGATTACAACACTCACCACTCCCTTTGATGTGTCATACAGGATAAGCACATAAAGGCTGATATCTATGGGCCCTGTGCTTATTAGCTTTACTTTCTCCAGGATCTTACATCTTCGCATCCAGTCATCTCTTTTAAAGTACTTTATTCTCCCAACTTATCTTTGCATACAACATCTCACTGTCCTCAAAGCAAACATGGGAGGATCACATCTCATAACCACAGGTACCTTGTGACAGTGTTGCCCAGTGACAGAGAGAACCTACATCCTAGTTATCCAATAGAGCAGCCTACTAGCCACACAGACAGTTTGGCACTAGAAACAAGGTTAATAGACTTCAGACACTGAAATACTATTTTACTGAATTTTGACTAAATTTAAATAGCCTAATGTGACTAGTTCCAACACAGCAATATTAAACTTGGTGTAAAACTAGAATGTCTTCTACTCTTGCTGTAAAACAATGACTGAAAACAGAGAAAATGTGGATGAACTTAGCATCTATCAATGCTGCCAACAGTTTAAGCAGAAAGAAAGCAGTAAGACAATTTTGTACATCTCTGGCATTCTCTGTCACTGGCAGCTCCTCTGCCAAAGATTACGCCAGTAAAATGTGCAATTCATTTGCTTTGAATCTGTAATTGGTTTGGTGTACACATAGAAAAAGGATGAAACATTTAACAAAATTAAGTGTGCTTTGGTTTCACATTATTAATCCTTCTTTGATTTTTCTTTCATGGCATGAAAGCCTCCAGGACAAAAGTTGTTCATTTAGGGCTACATTCTCTCCGTGCTCCACGTCAGCCAAAGTGCAGATCTCCTAAGACTTCAAAGGGGCCCCACAAGTCACTGGTGGTTGTGCAGAGAGAGTAAAGAACCTAGCTCTATGTAAGGAAAAGATTCAGGAAAGTGACCAAAGTGCAGAATCAAAAAGTCTGCAGACACCGGAAACGAGAAAGAAGCTAACCTTCACATTTGTTCCGGGGTGGGGAGAGAACACTGGAATACAAAACGCTGGTACACTCCCAGATGTTATTATGGTTAACGGATCGTCCAGTTACAGACAGTGATACTTAGACACAAGGGTGAACAGCTGACCAGCAGGCCCAGGTTCTGCACTAATAATCAAAAAGGAGAAAGCAAAAGAAGGATGAAAAATAATGAGAAGAACTGTACAGACACTTTATGTGACAACTGAACATACTCACCAGGGAATAAGACACCCTGGCTAATGGCTGTGCCACTCCTTTATGGAACCCCAGCTGCCTCCAAGGGACCACTGCGTTTCTGCAGTGGGAAACAGAAAAGAGACTCTAACTCTTGGTCCATGCATTAGTGGGTCAAGCTGCCTTGGCCTAGGCGATAAGCTTTCTATAAAAACTAAAATGTTTACAAAGTTTCTAAATAAAATCTTGGTTGATCTAGACTCCAACAGCTTCTTCCCTTTGAATTTACCCAGGGAAAAAATGTAGTAGCCTGAGAAAAGGAAGAAAAGACTTTTTATTTTGTTTGTTCTTTATTACCAGAACAAAATGAAAAAATAACAATTCCATGGCTCCTGGACCCTTGCGGATGTTTTCACCTTCAGTGTTATTTCCTACTCCACCAGAACAGATTTTATTTTGCACTCAATGTAAACAACGCAGCGGTGGAAAATGGGTGTCCACAGATCTCTTTTCTTTATATCAAGGCATAGACTTTTGTATGGAACCTCACTTTAAAAAATAAGCAAACTCGGGAACATAAACACACATGATCTCTTTGAGGGCAGAAGGTTGAGATGTCTGGTGATTCATGACCAAATATTCCATCTATCAAGTGAAAAAAACTTCTGGATTTCAGATTCCGGGGTTTGTTTCAAACTCGGACCTGTTTAAAACTCTAACCTGTTTAGCTTCTGACTTTTGTCTCCTGTGTCTCCCTGGTTCTAGCAAGCTTTTCCCATTAAAGTAAGAATATTTGGTCTTTCAAACAGGAGAGAAATGGTTCCTGACTGTTGAGCTTCCTCACTGTACAATCAGCCCTCTGCTCATGCAGGTCCCGTATGCACCAACCCAACCAACTGCAGACTGACCATATTCAGCACAAATTCTGTTCTGAATATTTGCAGACTTCTTTTCCTGTCATTATGCCTAAACAATACAAATTTATTTAACAATTTTATTCATATAGCAATTTACATTAGAGTAGATATTATAAGGGATCTAGAGATGATTTAGAGGACACAGAAAGACTGCATAGGATATATACAAATTCCACACCATTATCTAAGGTACCTGAGCATGCATGGATGTTGATGGCTGCAGGGGGTCCTGCCCACAGACACTGAGGGACAATCGGATATAGATGAATGGGTACAAGCTGCCAAAGACTAAAACCCATCTGAATAATGGAGTGAACGCCAAAGAATATATGTGTATTCAGCAGCTGGAAGTTTCCACATTGATAGCAGGTAAGCTTCCAAATTAAGCAACTAGCATAAGCAAATCTGGTGTTCCACTGTAGTTCTGCACATTTCTCCCATTTAGCAATTCACTCATGTGATTAAGAAAATGGAGAGTATCTTTTACTTCCAAACGTTCTGGTAAAAAGAGAGCATCCTGGGTTCTGGAACAGAAAAGAGCTATTTCAGTCCTGGATGCTGAAAGAAAATTAACCATCTAGAATGAAATTAGTAGATCAAAGTGGCTGGGCATCTCCCTGTATCCCCTCTCATCTCCAATAATCAACTCAGATATGATGGTGGAATTCAAGCATCTCCACACCGTTAGTAAGACAACACTACTTTATTACTCTGCCAACACATACACTGACTTTTTGAAGTTGTAATTCTTAATTTTTACTTATTTGTGAATGATAATAGCCACCTTTCAAGTCTTCACCAACAAAGTGCAGGGAAGGGAAAAGCAGGAATCCACTCTTTGAGCGACTCTGAGTAACCTGGTGACAACCTGCACTACTGCACCCAGCCAGACTGCGCTGGATATCAGTCAGATAAGCTTATCAGGACCAGGTGTAGTTTAAGCATGCAAGCTAATTTTTTAGATAGTTTTCTGATTTTTTTTTAAAGATACTTTTCTGATAATTTTCATGAATGTATTACAAATTAGAACATTACTATTTTACAGGACAAACTTCACAGGGACTTACACCATAATACAAATATGATTATCTGAGACAGAACAGTCTGTTTCAGTACTTTGTATTTATCATAAAATAGTTTCATTGTTTTTATAGTATTTAGCATGAATTACCATATTCAAAGATAAGCTTTGAATTCCCATTCCAATATCCAGAAACTTTCAACTATCACTTTATTTTCCTCTGGGTGTTCAGTTACTGATTATTAACACACCTTTGCAAATAACAGATCCATTCATCTGAACTCAATTTTTAAAAACCATGTTTATAAGATTTTAATGGATCTTTCATATTTTCAAGAAGTGGTAAAATGCTTTCCAAATTTAAAGTGACAATATCTGAAGGCCACATGTATACTTTCTGGAAAGGTAAACTTTAAACAAAATACTTTCTGAATGAAAAAGACATTTTCATCTCTATGTATCACCTATGAATATCACTTTGGTCCATACATAGGTGATACACTTCTACAGCCAAAGTACTAAGACATAGACAGGTCTGCTGATAACTTTCTCTAAAACATAGCTGCCTTTAACAGCCCTAATGCAAATGTTTCAACATTATTAGTTACAGCACAGTTTGATAAGCAAGCAGTTTCTAGGATGGCACAAACAAAAACACATGTAAATGTACATATGTACCCTAAAATTATTTTAGAATATCCATTCCCTTACACCACAGCATCATCCTCTTTGCCCTTGTTTGAATTTTCTAGGCATATTTTTGTATCCTGTAGAGCTTGGAGGGAAGAACTGACCATGCATTAGTCACCACAGAGGGTTAGGTGACTTGCTTAATTAAGGTTGATCAGTGGTAAAATTAAGAAAATAATTCCAGAACCCTGTTTTTGACTTTCCAGTGCTAGTTCTAAAAACTATTTTCTGTTTTTATATTCAAAATACATTTTCAATGCTATTCTCAGATATTTTGGTTTTAATCTCGTTTTCATAGGCTATAGAGATAAAACATGAGTAATCCTTTCTTACTGAATTAATTTAATTTTTGTCTTTTGCACTCCAAGCTATCAAGACTGTCCAATAAACCAGTTTTGATTCATAAATAATAGTTCCATTATATCTACTGTGCCACTCGTCAGAGTACCTGAAATTTTAATTCACTTGTTCAGCTAAATTTCATCCTCAGTTCATGGCCATAAAATTCTTTATTGACAAACTTTCAAGCCAACTTTGACTCTGAGGTATCTAGTCAACATTTTTCTTCTGTGTGGATATTAGTTTATTGAATAAGTGGCATCTGTTTTCCTCCACATCACTAGCAGAGTAGGTATTTCCTTTTGACAGCTTTGCAGGATTTATGGGTTTGCATGCTCTGAAGAAAAATAGTACTAAGCAAAAAATTCCAATTCATTACCTCTTAGTACTTAATTAAGTTCATACCCACGGCACACTGAAGGTGAACTCTGAAATGACTATGACAGCCGCACAGCAGCCTGCTATATTATCTTAGGAAGACAGAGAGGATTCTAATTATCCCCACCTCATTTTTCCACCTATGGTATTCATGAATGTTTCCTCTGTTACACTCAGACAGCAGTGTTTGGGTAGCAAGTGCAGCTTCCTGGTTACGGCCACCAACCTGCCTGTACAGCCCCAGAGACAACAGAAACAAGCAGAGCCTCGGATTCCTCTGGCCCTTCCGGCACACAGACACCTCTGCACACCGGGATCCCGAGGTGCGGCGGGCGGCAGTGACCAGAAGCTGGCAGGAAAGGAAGGAGCATTCTCACTAAGCAAACAGTGTGAGCAGTGAGTCGGGGTTACCTGTCGGGGTTCTGCGTGCACACGTGCATCTGGAGGAGGATCCTCTGGGTGAAAGTCTTAAAGCACTGACCACACTTCCAGAGGTGCCAGTCACTGAACTCTGAATGGAGCTGGCTAGTGGAAGTCGGGCTTGCGAGGACTCGCTGGTTTTTCACGTTGATTTGGTTAAATCCTGATTCAATGGGCCCAGACTTATCCAAGAGAGAGAAGTTCCTGTTGCATGGAGTCTGTGGGAAAACGATGGAGCGCTGCGGGGTGGCCGGGGAGAGCTTGCTGCTCTTGGTGAAGGGCTGCAGGGCATCTTGACGGCACATGGCTTCCATGACCGTTGAAGGGACATTTACTAGGAGAACAGCGACAGTTTTAGAAGATCAGGTTTACAAGCCCTTAACATAAAAATAATACATACTTTTTCTAAAAAAGCCTTACAAATCAAAATTTTAAATTTTTGTGGTTTTTATTCCTCAACCTAAAGTGTAATAAATAGGTCATTTGAGGGGAAAGACACTATTCTTACAAATTAGTAAGTCAATCAAAACCTATTCACTAAGCAACTAATATATGCTCAAGATTATTCTTACATGGTCTTCGCCTTCAGAGCTCGTTTATGACCTGGGACACGGAAGGCTCCACAGTGAGGTTCCACACCATGGCCCACTTGTGGGGAGCCCTGGGGGAGGCCAGCAAGGGAGAGAGGAGACAGGGGCTGCTCAGAACAGCGTCCTAAGTAACGCACAGAAGGCAGCCTCAGCGGGTGGGGAAGAGTGTGAGCCCTCCACCCGCACAGGAAAGGCATCCAGTAAGCACTGGTGCAGAGATGAAATGAGAAGGCGAAGACAGAAGTCACCTGGCCGCTGGTGGATGGTTACTGAGGCAGCCTGGCCGGGAAACACTGCAGGGACAGGGTTTGTGGTGGGGTCTAGGGACAGACTTCGGAGGGCCTCAGAACTTAAATACAGGGTCCAGGACATAGCTCAGTGGCACAGCACCTGCCTGGCAAGCAAAAGGTTCTAAATTCGATTCCTGGTACCCAAAAAAAAAGGTAGACAGATAAACAGACTTGAGGCCTAACAAAGAGACACAGACTGCATCTGAGCAAAGGAGTACAAGGAAAAAAAGACACACTGTTCAGGATGGGCCTGAGAGAGGCATGCTGAGCAGATCAGTACGCCGTGGATGAAGCGAGAGTGGCGGCAACAGAAAGACAGGTGGCACCTGCAGCCAGCCCCAGACGCAGCGGTGCACATGTGCAATCCCTGCACTCTGGGAAGCTGCGGCAGAAGGGTCGCAAGGGAGAGCCCAGCATGGGCAACTCAGTGGTTTAATAAGATCCTGTCTCCTGTATGAAAAGAAAAAAACTGAAAAAGGGCTGGGGCTGCCCTCAGTGGAAGAGTCCTGCATTCAATCCCAGGGGCAGACACTACTGCCCAGCCTCATGGCCACGGGCGAGCATGGGTATCTGCACTATGATGCAGCACCTGGTAAAGAGCTAAACCCTCACACTAAGGACCAAGTGATATAATGCACAGACAGTATCAAGTACAGAGATTGACCTGGAGCTGACACTCAAGAGATACACAATGCTAGGAGCCCAAGTTTCTTGTCTTGCAGCCTCTTTTATGGGGCTCTCAGTGTGATAATGAAAGGGCTCCTCACAGGGCCTGTGGTCAACAGCAGCGACCGTTCTTTTTCTTATGCCCAGAGAAGAGACTGACGGGGACAGGCTCCAAACCAGGGCACGATGGGAAGTGAGGGGAGAACCAGACATAGGGAGAAAGAGCTAATATAACTGAAATGTACTGTTTTTTCAAAGTTTTTATTGTATCAATATTTATCAAGCATTCACAGTCCACAGGTCCAAAGATGATGAGAACCTAATGACAGGGTTAAAAGTATTATTTTAAAAGGTAACTACTGTATTGTATAAAAATGAACCTACTGGTCATTTCAGGGGTTAAAGAAATTAAAGGTCATAGTGTGCTCAAGATAATGAGATCAGACATTAACAATTTGAAAAGGATGATTGTTAAAAAGCCTGGTGGCCGTGGATGCAGCTCAGCGGTAGAGCACTTGCCTAGCATGTGCCAGGGTATGGCTCCAACCCTCAGTACCAGAAGGGGGGAAAAGGACTTAAGATACTATATGGAATGTACCTACTCCCCATAATGAACTGAATAATCATGTACTACAAACATGCACTAATAAAAAAATAAAATAAATTTAAAAAGTAAAAAGATTAGTGGTAGCAAGCCACAAGATGATGCAGGCGACGGCCGCTGGCCACTGGCTCACGAGCACATGGAAGTACGAGGTCTCATCCCACCCGGCCAGACAGCAGCCGAGACTACTGCCTGGCATGAAGACTTGTGCACTCTCAATCACAGCAAGGGAACAGGAGAGGAGTACCAGGGGGCTCTGGGCGGAAGACACATGCAGACACCACGTGAGAACGAAGCGGGGCTGGTGTGCCTTGTAAGGACTCTGACACACAGTGTCCTGCAGAATCCCATGTCCAACAAATCTAGAAAAAGGAATAGCGCTATCTACAAGGCTCTGAGTACAGCTCACCTGTCCTATCTCTGGACGGCAAAATAAAGCAAGAAACTTGCCCACCCGTAACAAGCTATACTGCATCAAGCCAGCAGCTTTACTCCAGCTACTGTGCATTCTAAAATAGTAAAACAGAATCTCTCAAGGCCAGTACCTTCCTTGGGATCAGTTAGGGACACAACTGGGCTGCAGACTCCCACTTTCTGGCTTCCACAGAACTTTATCTCTAACAACACAGCTATCCATCTTTGCTCCCTAGTTATGTTTCAAAAACATAAAAGGAAATCACAAGTAGTACAGGGTTTTATGTACAACTATTTGTGTATCAGGTACTTCAAATCACACACATTGTGTATATAAATTATTCTATACCTATGTATTCATACATTATGTATTTTGTGTATATGTCTATATTTTGTATATAAATATTTATGTATCATATAAACTTTTGAGGCAGAAGTATGTAATCGGCATGGAATCTGTGAATACTTCTTGGAGTTTACAAAAATGTTTATGGCACACAGATTGTTACTCTTTGAAAGGCCCTGGAAGATAAGGAGGAATGTGTTGCCCTGTGAAGGTCCTTTTCCAACTAGAAAAACCAGCAGCACCAAGGTGGAGCTGTCCTGCGTGGCTCTTCCTCTAGTCTCTGGGAAGAAGCAAAGCACAGGGAGACTCCAGGCAATGTTAAGTTCCTGCCAACCAGGAAATCTCAGACCAACAGGGAGCAAAGCATGATGGGAAGACTGGAGGATAAAGATGCAAATGGGAAAAACAAGCCAGAAATGTTACGGTTGGAAAGAGGAATATAATGACTTAAAGAAAAATACTCAAATAATATTCTAAGTATAGAGAGGAGATCGCCACTCATCCTTATGGAAAGTAACCTAATTGGTTAATGTTTTAAAAATGGTTATGTTCACATAATCTTTATATGAAAACAAGATAATTTCTAGGTCAATAAATTTTAAGTTTAATGAGCAATGTCAAGTGGTAATAAATTGTATTTCTACATCTAAGTTTGTTTAATAATCCAGGATACATAGAATCTAAGTCAGTGTAACGATAATGACAGTATTTAAATAATAAGGATTGGGAATAGCTGGGATAAAGTTATCTCCATTTTAGGAGCCTCCTTTCCTGGACCCAAAAAAAACAAACAATGTTTTCCAGTTCTAGGTAGCCACCTGTGCTCTGAGGAGTTAATGCACCAGGGGGTAGGGTCTGTAGCCGACTGGCTATGCATTGTTAGTCTAAAGATTTTTGAGTTCTCATTTTTATAACACTAGGTGGGCCATACAAAATGTTTCTGAAGACAAGTGGCCCACAGGATACCATATTAAAGAATTGGGCACAAGCACTTAGCACAAGTCAGAGGAAGCAAAGAAAGGGGTTTGAAATGGGGTCTGAGGAGACCGGGTTATGCAATTCATGCTAACTGTACGGCCACAGTCACTGATCAATGAAAAAGAGAAGCACAGAGCTGTATATGCAGAATGCTACTGCGTGTTGTAATCTACAAAAAGAGGGAAGTGGGGAGTGCGAGAGCCCAAGGAAGAAAGGGAGAACATGCTCAGGTGCCTCGATGGCAGAACCTATGTCTAGAGGAACAGCTAGGATTCCGTCAATGCTACTGCGCGTCGCCTGGAAGGAAACCTGTACGTCAGCGGTACGTTCTAAACTTTGACCTATGGGACCGCTCCTTGTTAACAAAATAAGGGGGTAAACTGACACAACAGAACAAGCAAGTCTGTGAAACTTCACTCTGGCTGCTGTGATGTGAAACACATGTAGCAGGCTGCTGCAGCAGTCCACGCCAGCAGCAGTGCGCGACACTGACCAGAGAAGTGGCGGCACATACGAAGAAAAGTCATGCATTGTGACTTAAGAATTAACCAGGCCAGATAAGTAAAGGACCTCTACAATGAAAACTACAGTGCTCTGAAAAAGGAGATCAAAAAGACATCAGAAAATAGAAAGATAGCCCCTGTTCCTGGGGTAGGCAGAAGCACTATAGTCAGAATGGTCATACTTCCAAACTGATACACAGATTTAATGCACTCCCAATCAAAGTATCAATAGCATTCCTCATGCAACTACAGAAAACAAAATCCTAAAATTCACACGGTACCATAAAAGACCAACAGTAATAAAAGCAATCTTGTATAGCAAGAGCGAAGCAGGAGGCATCACAATGCTGGATTTGCAGTTGTATTACAAAGCTACAGTGATAAAAATAGAATGACCCTGGCATAAAAACAGACATTCCGATGAATGGGATGTAACAGAGGATGCAGAAACAACCCTAGGCACATTCAACTACTTGATCTCTGACAAAAGATACTCTAGAGAAAAGTCTCTTTAATAAATAATACTGGGAACCCTGGCTGTCCACATGCAGAAGACTGCATCTAGACCTACCTCTCACCATGTACTAAACCAAAACTAAACTGTATCAAAGACCTAAAGGTTAAACCAGAAACATTTCATCTACTGGAAAATAAAATAGGTAAAACTCTTGAAGTAACAGAGACAAGGGCTTTCTGAACAGAACCCTGGCTGCATAGGAAATAGTATCAAGAAATAAGATCCTATCAAATTTAAAAGCTCCTGAACAGCAAAGCAAACAACCATCATGTGAAGAGATAACCTACAGAAAAGAAAAAAAAAATTTGCTAGTTATTCCTCAGAGAACTTATATCCAGAATATATAAAAAATTTTTAAAAACTAGGAGATGAATTAAGATGTGTTTTGTACAAGGACCACCATAAGGAATGTAATCATTTTGTAGTACACACGTGCCAATAAAACATTTTCACAGTAAGAATACACAATAGCACTTGGTTATAGAAGGGTAAGCAGGGGCGCCATTTCAAGCTTTCTAGCAAGCAACTGGATGATGGGGTGAGAGTCATTCAGCTGGGGGAGAGGAGTCGCGTGGGAGTAGATATACAGTTTTAGTTGTAATACGCTTAGTTTGACATGCCCATGAGACATGCAGGTGAAGCTATTGTGAAATAGCTGAGTAAGAGCTGTGGGTTCATTGTAGAGGTCTGCACTAAAGATACCAATCCAGGAGGACCTGTGTTAAGTCAGGCTCCTTGGGAAACAGACACTAGAACGGAGACTTCGGGCTCTATGTAGGCAGTAGTGCAGACTGCTCTCCAGATCAGCATTTGCTGAGAAATGAGGCAGGTGGGACTGGGCCAAGGAAGGGCTCTAACAGTTCTGGAGCTGGGAATGTCCTTCAGAGTTGTACTGCTCTGAGGAGTCCTTCATATCCCACTGCCCAGCTGCTCCGCACAAGCAGATGGAGTACGATCCCTGGGAGGCAGCTGGCCTGTGCTGAAGCAAGCCCACCTGAGACACTCCCAGAAACTGGGAGAAAGTGCCTTAGTCCTGCCGCCAGGCTGAGATGCCAGAAACCCCCTACCACATCCGACAGCATAGCCTCCAGGACCCCAATCTGCCGAGACAGTGGCTTGCCCCGTGTGGTTTGTCTTTTTTGCTGTGAACATTTTTAGTGGGTTGCCGCCTTCCACTGGAGTCCTGTGTGGCATTTCTCCTTTGTTTTTTATAAAAACCAAAGATTTCTCCAATTCTAGACCAATTCATGTGTTAGCTTCTTAGCCCGCAGTTTCTATCTCTGGAAGGTAATGCAGAATCAACCCAAACCACCCTATAGCCACGGGTGACTGCTTTCACAGTCACCTTAGTTTCTAAGAAAAGGGAGTATTTCTCTCATTCCCTTCAGGAAGAGGAAAGTACTGCCTGTGCCTGGCTGACAGATGGAGTCCAGTCCCAGCTGCCCTCTGCACCCAGGGGCTGGCGCACTGGCTCCTCCCACTCACACCCAGCCTAAACTCAGACTCCAGACGTGGCCACCTCAGGTACCACAGCACTGTAATTTATCCTGAAGTTGTGTCTGTGTGTCTGCTGTCATCCTCCTGAACTCAGGACGGGCTTCAGTGTCTGCGTGCCCTCACAGATGCCTCCTGATGATCACAACGGGGGGCGCATTCTCAGCTGGGCCCCGCTTCCCACTGCTGGTGGGATGGGAGGGTGACAGCACTGTGCAGAGGTGCGCCTTTTTATTCTCTGCTCTTTATAATCAAAAGAAACAGGCAGGCCTCCTCCAGGCAAAGCTTAACCCAGCACAACTCCCACTCTGCCATCAAGTTTCACACTGTACTACCTCAGCTTCATATGCCCAGACAGAAAAAGCAGCAGGAAGACTTGTCCAACATTTATTCCCAGGTTGTTTTTTTTTTAATTTCCTCCGAAACGAATATGAATGCACCATGGTCTTTACACTCTGCAGGAGCTAATCCCCCACTGGAAGCTTCAGGGAACCTCATTCCTTCTTGCGGATGCAATCTGTCGACACGCGGTCCTTCAGGCTCCTCTGAAAGGCCCACAGTGGACGGAGTGGCTCCCTCTTGCAGCTCTATTACATTTATAACTGATTCTTTAAAAAGAAAATAAGGCAGGAATTGCTTCCAGAACCCAAATGCCTGCATGAAACACTGTCTCTCCTTTGAGTGCAGGCGGCTTTTAATGGCTTGTCTGGGCGATGAGGGTGCCGGTACACCCGCTGCCACACGCCGCTCTCGGAGGGGGGGGGCACGTTCTGAGGCCCAGCCTGCCGCACACTCCCTGGGAAACGTGTGCTCTGAATGTTGAAAGAACCATGGGAAGAAAATGATATTTTTATAAATAAAATGCTTAATACGTGTTACTTGCTAAGTAAAAGCAGATTTTCCTTGAATACCTTAGTCCAGGTATCAATTTCATTAACATAGAAAAATCAAGCTGAAATAATACATCTCTTCTAATAATGGCACTAATGCTTACCCATGAGCCCTCATGGTTTCCTGTATCCACAACACTACAGGAGCAGCTTTAGGGCCATTGTAGCCAGTAAGTCTCTAATCTCAAGAAGCTTCTTTTTAAGATCCCTAATTTATTTTGCAGCTAGTTCAATGGGATGAAAATTGTCTTAAAACTGCTAATCCAGGTGAGATGATTTAAATTACTCAGGCTGTGGAAGGTCACTGGTAAATTCTCTGTGCCCTTTCACACATTTGTGCTTCTAAATTATATCAGATATTTTCTCAGCACAGAATAAGGGACCCCCAGCTCTCTGAGTAAATCATCCGGAATGAGAATCCATCTTGGAGTCAGTGTCAAAGTCATATATCTCTTCCACACTATCTGATGAAGCCTTCTGCCGTTTTCTGGGTGGCCAATCACATGACAGATATATGACTTTGAGACAGGAACTGAAGTAAAATTCCTATAATACCCTCAGGGGAAAGAGGCATTGTCACTGTTGAACCTTTTAGTCAATGACTTAATTCCCTTTAAACCTTCCTCAAACTTTACTAAGAGCTCTAAACTGAACCTAGAAGAGCTGTTTAGTTTCCCTGCTGAATCTACAGTACTTCGAGCTGCTCCAGCTTTGTGAATTTCCTTTTAAGGATTTTAGGTGCTAAATGATAGAACATACCCCCAACAGAGTTTATTCAGCATTCCAGTCAACAACCTCAAGGACGCCTCACACAAGTGGGACTACACAAGAAGGAAGGGCTGAAAAGCAAACATACTACTCCCAGAAGGCAAACTTCCTGGTACGTTGTGGTGTCTGAAGACCATGGAGTGTGTTCTCAGCCACTCACTGTCCAGTGGCTCTGACTAGCAAAGGGACCCCGAAATGGCCCCCGCCAACCCCTCAGTCCCTTTCATCCTCTCAGCAGTGCAGGGCTGTGTGACTTCACTCCAGAGAGCCATGTCAAGGGCGGCAAGGGCAGCCCCTATGCGGGCATTCTGCATTTCCCACGTCTGTCTCCAGACTCAGCAGTCAGCCATCCTTCCAGTTCTCCAAAACACTCATCTTCACCTCCTCTCTTTAGCTCACGTCAGAAAACGCAGTCCACTCTATTTTCAAAGATGTCCAAAATCCAACTGCTTCTCACCACCTCCACCACTTCCACCCTGGTCCAAACCACCGACAGCTTTCCCTAGGGTTCCCTCAGGAACTGTGTCCCAGCCCCCTCCTCACTGCCTCGTCTTCACCCAGTGATCTCAATAAAACCTCAGACTAGTGCACTCTGCTTCTCCGAACTCCAGGGGCCCCATCCCTGGCTCCCAAAGAGTAGCATCCAGGCTCTGGGCAGTGCTCCAGGGCCAGCCCAGATGGCCGCCACCACTCACCCCTGGGTTACCGCCTCACACTCTCTGCTGTGCCTGTGTCAAGCTCTATGATGCTCCTGCACATGCCAGGGATATTCCCCTCCTGGGACTACCAGGAGCAAAGAGCAAGAATGAATGAATGAATGAATGAATGAATGAATGAACAAATGAATATTTGCAGTTTGAGCTACATAGTTTTGAATTCAGGCCTGGATGTGTGTACTCCCTGATTCGCCTCAATGCCTGCACAACAGCTGCAGCATCTGGGACGGGTGGCCCCGCACAAAGAAATGGGGTCCTCACAGGACTTCTGGAATCCTTTTAGACTACACTCCATGCTTTAGAAGACAAGGTTATGTCACGGACAAGCCACAGTCAGCCACTCAGACGACATTGGTGCTTCTCCTACGGACCCAGAGCTAGTTTCAGTGGAGGGGCTTGGAGCTATCCTGGCCCAGGGGAGCATGGTGGCCTTCACATCAGTATCTTACTGGGTTTTCATCCAGTAACACTAACACCAGCACACACTCTGGTCCACCTCTGCGATTCCGCCTTAGAAAAAGGAGCTCCTCAAATGGAAGCATCACTGCAGAGAAGAAACTCTAATGGAAACTCGGGAGCGAAGAGGAATCAACTGCAGGTCCAAAGTTTCTTTTTTTTTTAATTTCAGATTGATTTGGGATTAGAGTAAAATAGAAAAAGGAAAGCTGACAGCAGTAGGTCTTTTGAGGATTTTACTTTTTATAAAGAAATTAAAACCAACATGGGAAAGAAACATCTGATCATCAGCATTTTGGCCAGTAGTAATACAAGTGTCTTTTACTGGAGTTAGTGTGTGTGCATGTGTGTGAGAACTGGAGAAGACTCTTCTGGGTATTTTCCCAGAAGATCTGAAAACATCATATCACTCTGATATATGTGCACCCATGTTTATAGCAGCACAATTTGTAATAGCTAAAATGTGGAAGCAACCCAAGTGCCCATCCACAGAAGACTGGATTAAAAAATTGTGGCATTTTTATATAATGGAATATTATTCAGCTATAAAGAAAGACAGTTTTG